>PTEX01000148.1:1104289-1152712 GCA_003342815.1 Eudromia elegans | reverse complement strand
AAAAAAGTCAGAAAAGTAGGAGGAAGTAAGGAATTAGCATTCAGAAGCAAGGGCAAATAATTCTACCATGAATCACTTTATGATTTTTCATCAATAGGTTGTACCCTGAATATGAAAAGAATTATTCAGGACATTTGTCCATTGCACTGAACTGGAGCTGTGAGCTGGAGAAGCCTTTGATTCCCCTGGCAATGTTCATCCTAGTGCAGGTTACTCTGTGCACTGTGGCCATGATCTGAGTATTCAGGTCTACTAAATGCGATCCCACTCTAGATTCTATTTGTTGTGGATAGATTAGCATCAGTGCTGCAAAACTGTTTTTCCAGTTCTATAAATATTTACTGCCTACAATTTTTATCAACTTCACTGAAGAGTCAGAAAAAAGAACAGTTAAATATTCTTTCAAACAACCAATTCATTTTTGCTTTTTTGTTGTTGTTGTTGCTTATAGGACAAAAAGAAATATATTTAACTCAGAAACCTGTTAACTATGGCAATGCCAGCCTAAAGTAACTTAACCACCAAAATGCTTTAAATCAATATTTGAAACTTTAAATAATAATAGTCATCCAGCAGGGATAGTGATGATTTAGAAAGAAACACAACAGCTTTATTATCTATTTTGATCCTTAGTGCATTTGCAGAAACGGCAGAATTTCCTGCAATTCTTCAAATAATATCATGAGCTAGKTTTTTTTTATGTTAAAGTGAATATAGATGTTACACTTATTTGAACATATTTCAGAGAAATGTATATTTAGAAATGTTTATATCGACAGTGGCATTTTGTTTTGATTCCTCCTCCTCCAGCCATTTGTCCACATTAGAAAACAAGTTGTTTGTAGACAAGCGTGAAACAAAATAGAAGCAAAGGGATTGAGAGTGAACATAGTTACTGAGTCACTGAAAGAAAACACCTACATGCATTTTTGCTTTGCATCTTGACATTTTTCCCAGATCAGGGAAAATTCACCATTTTTACTCATCTTTTTTTTTCCCCTTGTATTGTCCTAACATTTTTCCTATGCCCTTTTCCTTCTCCAATTTCCGCTGTTCATTTCTGTTCCCTTCTCTTTCCCACTGCTGAGTTTTCCTTCTGTATCTCATTTTGCCTTTTTTCCCCAGAACACTTTTCCACCCTTAAATATCCCAGCTGATTGCCATTTTGATCCTGTTTTCTGAGGTAGAGACTTCTGTGAATGCACCACCTGTTATGTCAAACATCTAATAACTTTTTTAAATCCYAGTTTTTAATTCCCTTTAATATTTATATTTAGTATTTATTTTAGTTCTCATTTTTTAACTGAATGAAAAGACAGAGAGAGAACTACTTTACAATAGGCAACAGTTAAATACACATATCTTTCGGAAAACCAGTATCTCAATATCCCAACTATTGGCAACTTCTAATATAATATCTTCTACAAAAATTTGATTTTCTTTTCTCCTCTTCTTTGGAGTAGCCTCCTGKCAACTTGAAACAAAATCGTTTTAGCCAGTGTCTCTAGTGGGATCTGATTCCTGTCAGTGGGTAGGGTAACGTGTTAGCAAACGGTATTAGCTTGCAAAGTCTCTTCCCAAGACAGAGAAGACCTGCAAAAACGAGACGAGGTACTGCTCATTCTGTAACATCCAGTAACTGTCAGTGGAACTGTGCGAGTGTGATGAGTCTTCCAGCTTCTCTTTATACTGGAAAGGGAAAGATCWGAAAGGCTTGCAGGCATAAAGGCAGACTAATTAAAGTCAATGAACGAATTAAAAGTGGAAAAGGATTAGAGGAGGAATAGAGGGACTTTAAATAGCAAACATAGAAGGAGAAGAGATGAAAGCAGCAACAGTAAAGACAAAAAAAAGAGACTTGCCTAATTGTGCTTTGAAGAGTGTCCCTAACGGGCTTCATCTCATCCAAATCCAGCAGAGAGCATGAGCCGAATGCTGCAGATGGCTCAGCTCGGCAGCAGGGACGGCTTGGAATGGAACCTGCTCCTGTGGCTGCCTCGACAGATTGTTTGCAGGAAAGACTCCTGTAAACAGGAGTCCAGACATTGCCACAAAACACGGCTTGTTCCCTCACTCAAGGCTCCGATCTGGSCATCTCAAATGGCAGATGTGTGTGGCTGAAGCTGTCAGTGTCCTCGATRGTTCAATTTCTGTTGTGAGGGCACAGCCTAAAAGGTTTCCTATCCCTTAGTAGCAATCAGTATGAATGGGAAAAGCAGAGCAGTGTAATTCTCATTGAAATGCTCACTGTGCAAGTGAAATCCTCCTGGAGTAAACGTGTGTGTGATAAGCAGAGTCATTAATATAATCTTCCATGTGTTATAATCACTTGACATCACAGTTTATATTAAAGACAGTTGGATAGAGAATCTGAGTCCCAATTCAACAACAGAYCAACAGACTTAGAGCACAGCAAACAAGTCTAGCCTTGAGAGCAGCCGCTTAAGCAGTCATATATACTGGTTATACATACACTAGTAATGTTTAGTAGCTTAGTAATAGTAGCTTAGTAAGGAGCCCTCATCCAGAAGTCGTGGTGATTTTAGTGCATTTCCCAATTTTTAATCATGACAGCATTCCTACCCCTCTATAACATATTTAAGATTGYAAACACTTCCTTTCAGATGTAATTGCCCACCAAGATCAGTTTCTGCTATGTATCTATCTTAACTCAGCATAATAAGATACTATTAACTAATATAACAAACTAATAAAACGTTCACCAACCTCTTCCCTTCAAAGACTATTCCAAAATCTAGTCCATTGTGCTTTTACGAAATCTTTAAGGATATACATTGCTCTTAGTAACTAAAGTAACYGAGTGCCTGAAGATCTCATAAATATTTAATTCTGTAGAAATTCTACATTCTAATTCTACAACATATCCAGTACTTATTTCCCTAATCCAACTTCTACATATCTAATTGTCCACTAGTTGTACAYTCTAAGATTAATTTTTGATTCATCAAAAATTCTTTTTCCTCCAAGTTCCTGTAAAAAGGCCTTCTTTTCTTGATATTTATAACCTTCACATGTCATAGCTTTCCCTATCCCATATTGGCACTGTCTCAGTGCTCTTTAGGTTTTGGGATTTCATTTACCAACGTGGTGCAGTCCAGCYCTCTTGCTAGTTTTATCCAAGTAGATATTCATCAGCCAGATGTTATGGTGGGAGAAGGTGAACAGACTACACATTCACATTACAGTTGCATCCAGTCCCATGTACATTATAAACCACTTTACATACAGTCCTAGAAAATACAGGAACAAGGCCTCGTGCTTAACAGAGATATTTGAATTCCACCACAGTAATTTATGATCATAAATCCTATTGCCAYAGTTCTTATCATGTCTGTTGATCTCTGAACTTTCTCCTATTTATCAGACTGKTTTTGGTACTAAAGGAACTAGAACCCCAGACATTCTCAATAGCTGGTTGGTACTCACACGTAGAAATATCCTACTAAATGTAAGAGCCATGGCTGAATCCTCCATCCCTGTGGTCACTGGCTTATGTGAATCAGCAAAATAATGAAAATATCTTTAGCTTATTTCCCCAAGGTAAATAATTCTGACCAGAACGCTTGTGCAGAGTCAAGAAAACTGATGTATATAGAATGTGCTTAATCCTGCTAAGTGGATAAGCAACATGCTAAAGACAAACATGGAATACCAGAAATGTGCATAATTATTTGAATAATTTGCTTTAATGGTCACAACCTARCAAAATACTTCCAAAAGAAGATAAAGCATATAGAAATGCAGATTTCAGGTTGTCCCTAGAGATGTGGCRGTGCAGGAGGCAGAGTTGGGGGAAAAGGTAAAAGACTGAAGAGGTACTGTAGATATTTCCCTTTACATGATTTCTGTGAATTACACAGAACAAAAAGAGCCTGTGCTAATCCTAGAGGAACAGAAAAAGACTATATTAAGTAGACATCAGCAAGCAAACTTGCTTCTAGTTAGTCCATTAAAAGAGCAGCCAGTCAGTGTTTGAATTCACATTTAGAAATTGATGTGGAAATACTACAGCGCTCAAATTAAGCTTACAATATGGTCTAAGCAGGAAAATAAGCCTCGTCAAGCGATATTTCAGATCTGTTGAAGACAAGGCCAAGGTGTGACCTAATCATTCTCTACAGGTACTGATAGATAGAAAAGTAAGAAAATAGAGAATTTTTCAATCCTGTTAATAAAGAAATGATAACAGAAAATGGCTAGTAGCTAAAATTACCTAAAATCAAGCTTGAAATAAATATCCTATCTGTGAAGGTAATTGAAACATCAGAACAGTTGGCTATTAAAGATCACAGATATCATCAGTACTCCACATCTGTAAATTCTCCAGTGCCYAGTCCAGTTTACACGACAGACTCTGGAAGTTGCAGACACCCAGGGATGCGCTTGTCTCGCTTTATCAGACCTTTTGTACAACCCCTTCATTCGKGCAGAAAATGCAACCTGCTCCACTAACATCCTCATTACAATGCTTCCAAATCTGCGTTATAAGTTGCTGTAACTCCCAGTTTACACCATCCTCACCATGATGGCCTTTTGAGAGAGATAAGGAATGTCTGTCTTAATTAATGCATATATTGGTATTCCAATTTCTACTCAAGTTAGGGAAAATGAGAATTTGGTGCAGCCATAGGATAATCTGCACAAAATTAGGCACCAAAAACTATACTTCTATTGATGTTGCAAGGAGAAAATAGTTCATTTCATTGCAGTTCACTGCAGACCTAAACAAGAGGCTGCCATTTTTCACCTTACCTCATACTAAGCAAGAACTTAATCTTCCTTTTTTTTTCCTGGATATCAGTTTGACTCAGAAGAAAACAGAAGCTCAGGCTTTCTTTCCCTGATCATTTACTAGGCATTTAGGGAAACAGCAGGACCTAAACAAGACCATCCTGGGCACCAGACTGTGGTAACATTACTCTCGTTCTGTGTTATTCTGGCTAGCAATACATTTGTGATTCTTAGTTTGTGATGTTTAATGGTTCCACAAAGTCTGCCGCACGCTAGAGATCAAAGACACAACTTAGTACAGATGTACTGCAAGAAGCAGAGAAATAGCCTCTAAAAATTCTTTGATCCCCAGTTCTCACTATTTGGCAGCTCAATAGAGATACTACATGGCTGTACCTGCATGTGAAAACACAGCCCCAAACACAGGTCCACCAATCCTCAAATCTCATGTCCATTAAAATGATGGAAGTCTTTGATTTCCCTTCTCATACTGTTGCAAACCATGCCCAGGCATATGCAGGTTCTGCTGTTACTCTGACACTTTAACTCAGAAGATAACTTTGCACATTTTTTTTCTTTAGGGAAGAAGGAATTTTCTCATGGGGTGATGAGTCAGCTCATGGAGAATGTCATAAGCAATTGAGGAAGCTGTCTAGCAGCACCACTSTCTGTGACCACTGCAATTAGACTTCTCAAGGAATTGCCCAATTCCAGGTTGATAGAGCCAAAATTCAGTCGCAGTCTAARCTCAAGTTAGTTGACATTCAATAGCTCTGATGTCAGTATGTCCTCCCAGCAGGTAAGTAAAGGAAGATGTGATGAATGGAGAAAAGATAGAATATTGTTGTGAAGAACAAAAGCTCTTTTTGTTTTTCAGAAATGCAGCCAATGGCTTTCACTTAGGATGTTAGTCACTACACCAAGTTAGTAATACACTAATRCAAAACTAGCTAAAAAGTACAAGTGGCCTTGCATGTTGATGTTGGTCTGTGGAACACTGAGTTGTGTTGTATTAATTTATAATGCAAGTTACTGTGCTTTGTTCTACAGTCTCATGAAGCATTCCACAATAATTCATGTTCACGTGAAAGGCTAAAGCCAGGAGGAGTGCAGTACATTAGCTATGGACTAATACTGGACAGGACKTGACAAGTTGTTGCACAGGTTTGTGGTATAAGTGGTAGAGGAGAACAAAAAAAAAGGAGAAATAGTTCAATTAATTTATGAAGTTTGTTCTAGAATGCTGAGTTTTATAACTGAGGAATATCAAGAGCAGTAGACCCAAACAGTCCTCCACAATCTGATCTCTTTTGAAGCTAGAGGAATTCCTAGTTCTGCTCCTCATGCTTTCCCAGTATGGTCTTGAATGGAACACACAAGTTTGTCTTTAGAAATAAAGGAGGTCCCCCCACAGTCTGGCTGGTGAGAAGGACAAAGTGGAGCCAGGAGTGAGGRGAGACAAAGGGGTCAGAGGACCTTAGGTGAAAACAGTAAACAAGAGTTTGCTGTAGGCAGGCAGGAAGCCTGTAACTCCTGAGCACCTTGGCTAATGGRGAAAAGGAGAGAAAGTCAGCTGAGAAAGTAGGATAAAGGGGGCTGCGTCCTCCAGCAATTTGARACCCCACGGGGTTATGCCCAGTGGACTCTCCCTTTATTTGAATAAAGYTTTAGGACTTCTYTGTCTCCTTTGTGGACATTCAGTTCTTGACAAGGAGATTTTCTGCACAGTCGGGATCACAAGCCAGCTCATCTCCAAAGGATAAACAATCAGCAAGACTGGGCAAGTTCTCCAGGATGCTCTCCATGGTATAAGAAATAAATTTGCAATCTGTGTTTACTTGAGACTTAGTATTTGAAGCTGGACCTTCTTATTCTTTATAAATAGATCACATTTAGCATTCATCAAGAAATAAAAAAAAGGCAGATGATCATGTAAATGAGAGAAAACTGAGAATTAATCATGCTTTTAGAACCCAAGTTTCTGCAACACAAAAAGGATTGCAGTTTTCATAGATTTCGGTATCAACTTTGTACAACAAGATCCTGAAACTAATGGGATGAGTCACTCAAAACAGCATTCACCAATGTGAACAAAAGAAAATGAAGAAAATGAATGGGAGAAGCAAGCTACCTCTATTCAGATGGAGAAATATATTTCTTTGCCATCTTCTTAAAACATCCCCTAAGAAAACCATGTTCTTAATTCCTTCTCTCAACTCTCCTTTCTTCTTAAAGAGAAACCTTGAACAATATACCTATAAATCATATTAAAAACATCTATTACAATAAAATACATATTAAATGATCTCAGGGTAAATGTTTGTAAAAGCCTTCAAATTTATAAAAGGGAACAAAAACCGTAAATGTATTTGAAATATAAATATTGGGAAAAGGCATGTTTTTCCTCTAAGGTAAAATATAACTTTTCTAAGAACAAATTTTTGTTTTAATAATTCCTCTTCTCATCTGAAATGCAATTTGTTTAGGATTGATGGCATAAAGTTCATTTAGCATCTATGCTTTACCTGCAGTATAGATAAATGTCTAATTACAGTTCTCAGAAGTAACAATAGATTTCCTTTACTCATAAATGAATCAACTTTAATGGTATTAGAAAGGAAACAGAATGACATTTTCATTCAGCAAAGGAAAGCACAGTTAGCTTACGAAGCAATCTGAAATGCATTTGAAAGATGCCTAGGTAATAATAATTCCATGTTAGACAGAGGTTTATCATTTTATTCACATGTCCAAGTACAGCAATTTGTTTGTTCTTTTTGGTAGTCATTGTGCAACCTCCTCAGTTAATTATTGCTAATGTTTTGCAGAGTGTGCTGTAATTAATTACTGTTATTAGTGTAATTAGTGTTGCTAAATATAAGCCAGCAATGAATGGCCTCAGGAGTTAGAGGCTCTTGTGTATATTCTTTGTCACACTGAAAAAGAAAGCTAAGCYCGCTGCTTTATGATGCACTATTTGGCTAGAAAGATGAGAGTACAAGGTTCACTGCCCAGAGACTGAGCTCTAAAGCTCCTGATAAGCAAAACTTGCCACTAGCTAGTAAGTAAAAACCTGTTCAAAAGCACAAAGACTCTTAGGTGTCAGTCAACTTGGGATAGATATGAAGAGTGCTGAACTGACCCAAGATTTTGTCTTGTCAACAAAGTAGAGAAGATCTCATGTCCATACCTTTTCTTTTTTTACTTAAAGGTAAATTTAAGGACAGTATCAGAAATGCATATTTTTAGTGCAGACTATAATTAAATGAAAGTGAGTGGAAAATTCACAATTTGTTTGAAATGGTCTTCAATGTTTTGGGTTTTTTTTTTTTTTGTTTTTGGTTTTTTTTTTTTTTTTTAATTCCTGGTTAGATTCCAACTTCAGTCTTATCTTGCATCAAAGCTATGGCAAAGTGCTTGATGTAAGCCACAACCCACACAAAGCAATAAATTAGCATATTGCTCTGAAAACTAAAATACTTCTATTTTCCAAATTCTTTGAAGGTATTACTCATTCTAGGGAATTCATAATCTATAATTACATGATAGAAAAATCATTTTCCTAGCCAATTTGCATATAGTTTTGTACATCTGAATTACACATTGCTATTACCTATTTGTTCAGAAGCTTTTTTCCCTTCTTGCAAAATAGATTTTTTTTTTTTCCCTTGAACCAAATTTGAAATGAAAGGACTCTTAATCTACAATTCTTAAATAACTGTGCAGTTTACACATCGCTATTCTGAGAATTCCACCTGAGTGTGRCAGGCATCAGATGTGGATGTCCTGAGAGTATCTTTTGATTGTCAATTCTTGTGAAACTTCTAGTGCACAGAACACTCCAGCAATATGAGACTGCCCTCCTGGGTTACCTGGCATCTTAGATTACAGAACGCAAGGAATAAGTCTAAAATTCCCAAACAAGTATTCAGTAAATATTAAGGCCAAAGGAGTTTCCATTCTTGGTGTTCCCTTTCTTATTTCCTCCTCTCCACACTTTTCAATTACCACCCTCAGCCCTGTTAAAATGAGTGCAGAGTTTTCAATGACAACCCCAAAATATTCAATGCAAACTGGCACAGGGAGAAAGCAGAGGAGTGTAGGAAATAGAAGAAAAATTGCCCTGGGGATCTAATGTAGTAAACCACATCCAGGCTAAATCTTCCAACAAGTCTGCTGCTTGGTTCTTAAGAAAATTCTTCTCAAACATGAATTATTTAATACTGAGCAAAAGGAGGACCTGAAAAGCTTTCATCCAAAAGAGGCTTCCCACTCAGCAACTTAGCTCCAGCTGTTACTGCTTTCTTAATGCCTTAGTGAAAGGGAGGCAGAAGGCAGAAAATAAGAGAAGAAAGCCAGGTTATTATCAACATTTCATCCAGAATTTCACATATCTGTCAAATTCTGTGTTGAAAATTAAACTATTTTTTTCCTCTCTCATCCCAATTCTACTCTAACTTTGTTTTTGTGGTCAGGCTTATAATTTCCTGGATAGAGTGAATCCTGATCATGTGGGGAAASGGAAACATCTTAGAAAAGAACAGTAGTCATCAAGGCCTTTTGTTTTTAATCCTGTTTAAATTAGACCTGTCTAAACAACACTCAAAATGAATTTATGATTTACAAAATAGCATAAAACCTTCCCTATTCCTATTGAAATCCTATTATTTGGATCAGCTTAGGATTCTACTGAAATACTCAAACCCAAACCACACTGGAAGGTCACAGTCAGTTAAAGATGAACTGTTCTAGTCTCATTAGTCTTTTTTTCTTTTCTAAAACYTAGTTTATCATAGATACTTTTAATTAATCCCACTGCATATCATAACTGTTCACATAATGTCAATTTATTTYTCCAGAGCACAGAAACACCCAGATCTTCTTGAACAATTACCTGGTCTTTCTCAGCTTTGACGATGTACTGTAACACTTCATAATCCACAGCTTTGAAGGTTTTATTCACACAAAATGATCAACTAGGGTTTTCTGACCGAGGAGAGGACAGTAAAACTCATTTGTGCTTTAAAATTCTGAAAAAGGAAACTCTTACGGTTTCTTCAATGCGTACATATAATTGAATCACATGGGACAAGTTATACTATGAATATAGCATAGCTTGTAGTGTCTCTTTTTCATTAAATGAGTCTTCAAAATGACACATTTTTTACAAGAATACGTTTCAAAAAATTGCTGCCATCTTTTGGATGCACTCAGAAAAAAAATGCAAGACAAGTGATATTTTGCTCAAAGTTCCACCTGACACATCCTTGATATCTGCTTTACCATGGATAAGTTAATTTGAAATTGCAAAAAGTTCCTCTGAGCTAACATGTATTTTCTTCTCCCTTATCTTATTTAGTGATAATGGCATAAAATCTGCTATTGTAACTATTGCTTGCTTAGTAAGATAATACAGAAAGGAAAGAGCTTTCACTGAAAGACRTGGCCCTGAAACCGAACAAAAGAAAACAGAGATTATGAATATACAGGGGAAATTACATCTGTTCCCAATACTTACAACTCAGTATCTAACTAGTTTTTTATTTATTTAAGAATAGGAAACAAAACTTGAGCTATACAGTCACACCAGTTTAGTGTCACATTTTATTTATCCTGCCTGACCTGAAACTTATTTGGAATCTAGGCTGATGTATTATACTACTTTCCTTTTTTTCCCCCCCCCTCTAATTTCCAGAAGACGCAATTGCAGGCCAGCTCAATATACTGGCTACTGAGACAGACATTGCATGCTCAGCAAAGTCTTTTTGAGAACAGAGGATGCTCATGTCAGAGAGAATAAATCAAAAGGTGATAGTATCTGGGAAAAAGAAAACACTGTCCAGAGAAAATAATAACTCCTCTGAAGAGATATCATTGTCAGACAATAGAGTATCTTGCCAGCACTGGACAGTGATATTAAAATATGCTGCAAATCTCCCTTATCGCCTGGGGGAAGGCTCAGATATGCAACCTATAACTGTCCAAGCAGTAGGGGAGACTAACACCAGCTGAACCATGCTGACACTCAGCAAATAASGAGTCAGGAAAAGATGCAGGTAAGAAAACGCATGCACCTCCTCACTTTGCACTTCAGGGCTGACTTTGCAGGTAGTTTCATCTCTGCCTGGACACAAGAACTGCCAGGCCAACAAGTTCTATTCACAGCATCCAGCAACCCATCACCCCTCGCAAAGTGTTACAGTGCCAGGGCTGCAGGCAGAGCCAAGCATTACACTAAGAGCAGCAAGCAGACTCCTCACAGCCAACAGAGCCAAGGTTGCTTTTGCAAAAGAGTACAACAACAACAAAAAAAAARCTATAACATTTCACTCTGCAGCAAATTAAGCTGACTCACTGCCCCAGTCACTAGTTGCAGACTCTTTTATCCAAGCCATGTGCAGCAGATCGAGCAATGAAGCCTCTCRGCAAACCGCGCTGCTTCTCTGAACTTTACACTCCCAGCTCACCCTTTCTTCCCCAAAACGTTGTTGCTGAAACTTACCGCTTTTGCCAACTCCCCCCGCTCCCAGCATCACCACCTTGTACTCTCTGGAGCCTGCGGAAGATTTGCTGGAGGAGCTGATCATTTCATTTTCAAGCTCCATCTTGCACGAGGCACCAGAAGAGAGCAGAAGGGAAGAGAAAAGCAGACGACAGGTGCCTGCTCTGATCTTAAACAACTATAAAAGCTGTGTTAAAAAAAAAGCATATAGGAAAGGTATAACACAAGAGGTACGAATTATCAGCCTCACACTCGCTGCTGTGCCTGTGTTAGCTGGAGAAGGTCTCATAGCAACCACTTTAACAGCTTCCAATAAAAATCTTTCTCTGCCCCCTCCCAGCTCTGTATCATTCTCCGTGTTTCTCTTCCTGGACAGAAGCAGTTTTGTGAGGCTCAGGAGCCCTGGTACCTCTGGGTGTTGCTGTGTCATTGGAATGACACAGGAGAGAGCACATTTCTTAACATTCTATACAGCACTTGCTTGGATTTTAAACAATAATGAAAATTTATCAGATAACCTCCTTGCTATTGTGGAGCTATTTATCCTACGTTCATCAAGTTTGCTAAATACACAAGTAATAGTTACAAGAAAAATGTGAAACAATTGTAAAAAGTTTGTTTGCCATAAAGCTAACTTCCAAGTAGACAAGTTTTCTAAGGTTAGGTTTGTCCCCAAATCAAATCTTTTGGTGTTGTTTGCACCAATTATTTACAGAAATTTGCTTTTTTTTCCCCATATAATTTCAGAATGGGAATGAGTGTGAAGGGGGCAATGAATAATCCATCCATAAAATATCACTGTAAGCAGAGAAGAAAAACCAAACCCTTTGTTGTGTTTTATAGGCATATGAAGTGACATATCTAACCAACCAGGTCAGCCCAAATAAATAACAAATGAATAAAATGTGTGTGAATGTCATTGAATGTAAAAATGCATCAGAACTATCCAATGAAAACTTAAAATGAAAGATCACAGCTCTTCACTGTTTTTTAAGAAGTCATTTAAGGAATGTGAAAGTTAAAAAATACTTGTTCAGCTTTACTATTTTTGCACTAATCAAAAGCAGGAGAAAGCAAAAGCTTGCTCTCCTCTGAAAAGTGCAGGGCTTTTGCAAAATACATGCAACCATTAGAGATACAGTGAAATGGAAATAGAAAAGTGCCTGGTAATCAGGCATGGGAGCCCCACACCTCTTAGGATTATCATCTTTCCACTCTGCCAATTATTTTATTGAGGGTAAACATATGGAATTAGGAATCCAAACTTCATAGTAGAAAAAGATAGAAATTGAAAAAAAATCATAGCCTTATTAAGGACACAATTTAATGAAAATAAGAAAGGTATAGAAAGAAAAGGTATACAACTGCACCTGTATGGAAAACAGTCTATTGGAGTAGGGAAAGAGAAGATGGAACAGAAGTGTAACAGGCATATTTATAAAATTAGAAGTGGAATGGGGAAGCTAAAACACACAAATACTTAAATAGTCTCTTGGCTTAAGAACTGTCTAAGCCTCACACCAACACATCCAGTGAAAACACTGAAGAAAAGTATTACGGTCTGCTCAAGCTACAGTAAAAGARGGCAGAGGGGGAGCACTTCCCCAGAATAAGGATCTTCTGCTGTYGACCTTCAAGATTTTTGCAGTATCCGTGCTCTGAGGAGCTTTGTACTGTCACGGCTGGGTTCCTGTATTAATACCTGGAGGTGAACYTTGAGATTCATGAGGATTTAGCCTTCAGAGACTAGAATAGCACTTAAAACAGGAAATTCCAAATGTAATAACGTGATGCCTAAATATTGAACTCCAGCAGTAAGAGTCAGGTAGGTCAGTAAATCCCTGTTGTAATTAGAATCCCATTTTCATTAAAATCACCTTCAAGGGCTCAGTATTGACATATTAGATTAAGCATGCTGCCTAACACCATTCCTTGGAGCTAGGGGTTTCCCAGTGATCTCCCACCAACACAGCAACCTCCTCCTCAGGAGCTTTTATTAGAAACACTGGCAGTAACTCTTGGCTGACATTAAAAAAAGCCATCAGAGTGGATGGTTGTGTGGATGACTCAAAACGCCACCTAAGGCAAATATTCCAAACAATATTGTTGAAAATTATGTACATATAATAGATTAATATCTTTTGTCCCTGTTAATGTTTGCCAGAGAACACTGTTTTTTTTTTTTTTCATTTCTTTGGAGCTGGAAAGTGGGAARGAAAATGTGGAAATCAAGAGACTGCAAAACTGGATTATTTTAGAAAAGGTAGAAGAATAAGATAGATCTAAATAGAAAGCTATTTCCTTAACTTTCAAGCTAATCTAGAAAAATGAAGACAGCACTTGTATATCCAGAAGACTAAAATTAAATATTTTTAAAATGTAGCTTAGAAATTCATCTTTTAAATAAAATTTTAAAGGAAAATATTCATGTATATTAAGCATTTAAATAAGGCATAATATAGCTACTTGGACAAAAACATGCTCTTAACTATGCTACTTTTACTGGGATTTGTCCAAAGCCTAAAAAAAGGTACTGCATTCCCACTCACAAGGCTGAATTACTTCTAATTGGGTGCCATCATAATATCCTATTGACAAACAGCTTGTTTGCCCTAATTCCATTCATTTTAATAGTGATGAAAAAGTATTTTAGCTTCATTCCCGTTCATAACCTCAATCAATAGTCCTGCTCCCATTGAAGCAGAAAAGAACAAGGTTTTGCTTTCACTCTRCTGCCAAAAAAAATTAATGTTGATATGATTTGAAATGACTTTTCCTGAAACTCTTGTAAGATAGGAAAAAAAACAGTGCAAACGTTTTATGGAACCTCTCATAGTTACAAACTATRCAAAATACCACAGTAGATGGTGAGATACTAGAGGTTTTGTCATGGATGGTTCATTCTGCAAAAAACTCTAATCCTCTCTTTTCTTATTTCTGTCTTGCCYTGCTTTGAGGATATATTTATCACAATGCAAATCTACAGAAAACTGTCCTCCAAAAATAGCAGCRGATACATGGGTGGGAAATAAGCTTGGGGTTTTAATCTGTAAGAAAACATTAATCAAACTTGAACTCTACTGTTGCTTAAGAATATCCAGTCTGTTTTTTTTTTTTTTTAGCTTTTTGGAAATGTATTCAAAATCACTCTTTAAAAAGTAATTCATTGAGAGCAATCAGTATTCAACATCTGTGAACTGCTTTGTTTGAATTCATATTGTGACTGTCAATATTGAAATAGATGTTACATATATAGAAACACATGTTTAGAGCTTTAGATGAGGCTGAGTTTTGAGCAGAAGACAACATATAGATAGGCATCCAAGAAGCAGATGAGTTTTTTTTCTGGAGGGAATATCATTAGAAAACATATTTCATTCATCCTGCATCCCCATTTGCTCTGGGGGTGTTGAATAAAATAATGAGATGTTAATACAACATGTAAATGCTCTGAAATTGTTTCCTAGAGCATTTTATGTTGACGAGATTTTATCAATTAACATGGATAAATATTCTTGTCATTAAGGAGAGAGCTCATGAGTTTAAAAACTTGAGCAGCAAGCAAAATGCAAATCTTGACTGATTTGTGCTCCAGTAAGTAAAGGGTTTAAAGGTATCTGAACATTTAACAATAAGGGAATATGCATGAGCCCACTGGGCGCCATTCCATTATGGATACACTGACCACTCTTCTGTCCCTCATGTTTACATATTAGACACAGCATAGAGCAAATGTAAAAAGCATCCTTCATAAAAAGGCAAATAAGCCCCCCTTGCTGAGTTGCTGCTATGACTAGAAGAGTGCTAATGCAGAAATTACCGCACAGCACTGGAGCACCGATGAAATCTGCTCCTAAAAAACGCTGCATTTGGCACGCTAACCCACCTTGATCAGCTCTGAGTGAAGCCAGAATGATAAAATAATTGCTAGGGGACTTCAAAAAATTTAAGTTTAAATTTTACATTACCAGATTTAACATATTCATTCTTAAATATGCTGAACACCTCTGAATTAGATTGCTAAGAGACCTCCAACACACTGCAGGAGAAACTCTGCATCTTTGTAATTCAGATTTCTACTAGAAATACCCCATGGCTCAACAACCCATCTGCCAGAGACACKCAAACTTCCTTAGCTAATCTCCATCATTTTCCTGTTCACCTGCAGGATAAGTCACTGTATCACAGATCCCTCTCTATGCTTGGTAGGATTCTTGACAGTCACCCACCTTGATAGTGGTTCTTTRGTGCAAGTGAAGACATATGCCTTTTATTCTGAAGTTCTTATTTCTATCCATAGCATCACACAACATAATATCCCCTGCCGCTGCTACAGTGTATTTCAATCTAATCTCCATTAGGATGTGGAACAGTAGTAGTAAATTAAAGCAGAAGAGACATAACACTGATTACTAATAGAAAATGTCAAATTACTTCACAGTCCACCAAATAACAGAAGAGGTAGACATGGTGCTTCCACTCTTGTAGTCAAGAAAAAGAGACCTTGACCCTTGAGTTCTGAACATATATTTTCCTTGTTTAACTCAGGCCAATCACAGTATCACAGAGTGGCKGAGGTTGGAAGGGACCTGTAGAGATCTAGCCCAACCTCCTGATCCAGCAGGGAGGGCCAGAGCATGGGACACAGGGTGGCATCCAGGTGGGTTTGGAAGATCTCCAGAGAAGGAGACTKCACAGCCTCTCTGGTGGCCTATTCCAGGGTTCCGTCACCCTCACAGGAAAGAAGTTCCTCCTCACGTGGAGATGGAGCTGCCTGAGTTTTAATTTACATTCAATGCAATTAATCTAGTGTATAGGTTGTAGAAACAGGGGCAGTTCTCCACATTCTTGAGACATTTCAGGTAGTGCAAATTCAGAGTCCTACCAAGTGGCTACTCTAACTCTTCAACAGAAAAATGGAAGGTCACATCCTAGAGTGTATCAATGGATAAAGCTTCTTTTTCTTGGTTTCCAATAAGATTTCACAAATTATATATGACCTTAACATCAAGTATTAATGATTGCAGGTCATATATGGATTTCAATTGAATTTTAATTACATTCATAGATAAGACTTATATTTTTAAAGGCAACATTAATACTAAGAMTGTGCATATCTGAAAGATCTTAAAGTCTTAATTTCACATCCTCTGTGAGCATGAATGTTTGTTCTAAATCCATATATGTTCCAGTGAATCTTCTAAAGAAAAGAATAGGAAATGCTACAAATATGGGATTATATGAGCACAAAGTCATCTTGTTTATCCCTGTGCCACCTCAGAGAGCTACCTTAATATTTTAAAAATGCTTATTTAACCTTATTTTAAAGTCTTACAGTGAGAGAAACTACACAGATTTTTTTTAATAGTGATATTAACCATCTTACTACTCCATTAGGAAGTTCTTTGAAACACAAATGTTCTTTACTACACGCTACAGCTCATCCTACCTGCTACAGCTGYTATAGAAAATAGCTGTAAAAAAATCAAAAGAAACAAACATAATGAACACATTTAAATAGTAAACTAGTGAATGCAAAAGAATACAGTGCATATAGTGAACAACAGTGAATGTTGTTCTTCCAGGCCTTCCAGTGTCTTTTTATTCATGCCTATTCATTTTCATCAGAAGAAAAAGTCTATCAATCCTCCTTCCAAGATCATTTATTAACCTCTTATTTTTGCTGTTTTCCCAATGACTGCATAACTGCTTTGAAGAGTACTTCCCAAGTCTGGCCACATGATCTTTTTCAACTTATGCAACAAGGATTTACTGTATAAGAACACTTTATTATAATTATTCTAAGCTTAAAAACAGGCAAAAGTGAAAGATGTCAAGTTTTCAGCATTGTCTAATCTGCTCTTCAGCACTCTGTGACATACCACAATCCATGGGGACTGTGCCAGTTCCCTACCTCTAGCTTCTTACTGCTCTTTTCTTTCTTCAAGTAATCCCTGTCACATTGGTTTCTGAAAAGATAAGATTCTTTCATTTTGATTGTCACCTTGAGGGTGTTGAGTTTGTGGATCATGGAAATGCGTGCATCCCTTGAGTCTCCACACGTAAAAATTTTGAAAAGAAGTTTCCTTAATCTTTGTCACATACTTTAAACTAAAGTTAGTGGTAAATTTTAATTGTCCATTCCTGCTTCTTCAAAGCAGAGACAAACACTGCAATCTCCCTACATATGTATTTATTTATATGCAAATTGTTCTATAGACACATATCCAAAAGGTTGAGCAGAGAGGTTTGGGATTCTTTTACATCATGGCAGTTGATCTTAACTAGTTCACTGTTGTCTTTTCTCAGCCTTGAGATATTGCATATGGTTTGCCTATTAAGTGGCCAGAGCTTATTCATTTTCCAATGTACACTTAGATTTATTCACATATAATTAACTTTTCCATTGTTCTCCTTTCTTTAGCCTAGTTCACTGTTCAGTTCTCATGTACTAGACATGGCTCAGGCCAAACTGCTGTAGGTGATCCAGTTGGAGAAGCAGGTTGGACAAGGGCATCTCCACAGGTCCTTTCCAATCTCAGCTAGTCTGTCATTCTGCAAAACTGCTATAACTCCTGCCATACTCTAAGTACCAGTGTGGTATTCACTGCCCTGTTAAGAAAGCAAGCTCTCTGCAATCTAGAAGGATAACAAAATAAAACAGGTCTGAAAATTAGAAAATTGAAATGCTTGAGGGGTTGAAGTCAAAACTAATCAATTCCTTGCAGAATTGTAATTGTCAGCATACATCACCAAAAGTAGATTCAAATAAAGAAAATATTTAAGTGTTTAGTAGTATAATTGTAAAAATTGTAAAAAATATAGCTTGAAGATGGGAAAARGTATGATTTATAACTATCATGTCGTTACCAAAGCTTGGGTAATCAAAATAAAACAGCTAGGGACATTGTAAAGCAGCTACTTGTGATTACATTATTTTTAAAATATTGTATTTGTAATTACATTATTTAAAAAGTCAATAAATAGTGGTTATTATAAATAAAATCCTTCATATCTCAGTGAAAGACTTTAAACAAAAACTGCACAATAAAATATTTTCTCCTCCTTGGAGGATAGATTTCTTTAAACACAGAAAACATTTTTCATAAATTCTCTATTGCGTAAAATCTCAAAAGGACTCAGTTAACAAAGCTTGTAAATGGACTAGAAAGGTTTTAGGAGAACTAAAGCCCTTAAGCTTGTCTTACTTAGCTTTAAATGCATATAATCAAAAACTCCCCAAGTAGACAAGTTGCAGACAGAAGGTAATTTTACACTGAAAATTAAGTTCCATTATTTCTGTATGTTTAAGAAAGTTAACTTATGTCACTTTTCCAGAAATACACAGTTTAAACAGCTTGGCATTTCACAGAGGCTGTTAGTACCTCAGTTATAACAGGAAATAGTCACTTTAAGAAAGAAAATATATTCTGTTCATTGGTTGTGTTTTCCCAATTCATGCTTACTTGGATGGAGATGCAGATTGATGGAGAATTCTCAAGGTGAGTACAAGAATTCCTTTAAGCAACTGAGTTCATACTTTGAGATATAGAGGCATATACAAAGCTGTATGCAAAATACATATATCATGTATTAAATTCATCSTGGTGACTTGTGATATTCTATTGTTAATACACACATATATGCCTTCCAGTTTCAGCCTCATGCCCACAAATGAAGCATTTTCCTTATGTTTTTGAAAACTGAAATCAAATGCATGCTATATGTAAACACACATGCATAATGACATATACATGAAAAGTTTAACGTAAAAAGGAATATTTTAAAATAGGGCTTAATTACTCTGCAACATTATTTCCAGGCATGCATTCAACTGATACTAGTTGTTAACTATCTTACTGGCTATGTCAGTCCAAAACGCTATGGAAGCCATTTAATTCGCTAATTCGCTGCCAGTAATAAGCAAGCAGTAATAACAAATGTCTTGCTTGATTTTTCCTATGAAAAAAATTTGAACAGGTGCTGCATCCGGTTGGGTGTCAAGTCCCAGATGCTTTACTTCCATATGATCAAGTCCACAAAAGCCCTAAGGATCACAGCCCCTGTGCTGGATTTGGGTTCAGAGAGAAACAGCAACTTCTCTTTAGGAAAGAGTTTGCTGTCTGTAGCATGCTCATGTGCCTGGAAGACACAGCCAGTTATTCATGCTGGAGGGATTAACTGAAAATTCTTAGTTTTGCCACAGCTACTTGTTGTAGAAATACCTCAACTGTAAAACAAAAGGAAAAGTCTGAGGCTATTACAGATCCTTAATGGAGAGGAGCACCCTCAGATCACRTTAGATCAAGTCTAACAAGGATCAGGAGAATTTATATTCTATTAACTATAGCCTGTATTCTTGAATACCAGAATCCAGGCAGATCCCTAACAGTTCAGATGAGACATGCACCTTTTCCAGCAGCTCGTCTGGATTTCAAGAATCTTTTGGTACCTCAGCACAATCCTACTAATATCCTCATCTGACAAATATGAAATTTGCAAATCTAAGCACATAGAGTTGCAATTCTGTTTTGCACCTATCTCTTTCCAGTTGCTACACAAGATGCTTATAATATGGTTACAATTCACAGTTTGAAAATCTGACCCTAATTCTCACACAGGCTATTTTCAAGATGTCTTATTTCCATGTGATTTTAATTATAATTTAAGATCTGTTTCAAAACAATCCAAACATCTGTTTCTGTGGAAATAGATCTTTCAGCTCCTCATATTTCTACTTTCATTTACACTTCAATGACTTTGAAGACTTGCTTATTCTGATGGCATTAAAATGAACTGCCCTTTTTCTCTTGCTATACCTTCTTCCCCACTGTGTTGCTAAACCATGTATGCAAACCTTCTTCCAGTAGAGACTACTTTAACACAGTTTACTGTTTTCATAAAATATACTAAATGTCTGAGTAATAATCAAATTACTCTAGCCTTCACTTAAAGGCCCATTCTTAGATCAACACTGTCAAATAATGTCCTTTGCCAACTCAAACACTAGAGGAGAAGTTTTCATAAAAATATTCATATAACTATTTCAGGTAACTAACTATTGCTTCTCTGCAGCTATTCTCTGCAACATTTAAATTCCTTATTCTCCAGAAAGCTTACAAGATGTACTGTCTATAAAACTGTGCAAATTTAACTGGTAGGTTTTCTTCTTTTTCTTCCTTTTTTAGGGAGAAGTCAAGAAGGCAACCACTTTTATGACTAAGTTGATAGCTCTTCACACATCACTCCTTTCGATTACCCTGAAAAGACATTCTCCTCTATCTTGAAAGTGAACATTCTCATTATTAAATCAGGCTCTTAAGATGAAAACAGTTGTCTTATTTCCTTACATAAAGAAATAGACATTCTGCTCTTTTTGAAAGCAGTCTAGTTTCCTGTTTGCCTGGAGTAAGTCATGTCTAGATTTATCATGCACCTTATTAGACAGTCAAATCCTTTTATGAAATATCACTTATTGTGAAATATTGACTTGGAAAAATATTAGCCAAAAATAGAAAAGGAAGCAAAATATYGTGATAAGGATTCATTTATTATAAAGATAGATTTTTAGATATTGTAAACACTCTTACAGGTAAGAAAGATTATTTCCTTAGCATATTTACCAGTTATAGTAATTGCTACATAACTATGACATAACTTAGTAATTCCTTAATTATCTTTGACAAGCTTTTCATTCAGCAATTAGTAACGTAAATGTATTTGCTCCTGCAGAAAGGATCACTGATGGTAACTCCATTACCTTGATCCACTAAAGAGTCAGACTAACTTTAATTAGGACTTTTATGTGGCATCTATCTATACTCTCAGTATTGCAGAATCAYCATTAAAATTTACTCAGAACAAACTTGGTATTTTTTTGCAAAACAAAACAGTCAATTTGTGTCTTATTTTGTAACATTCTTTTCTTTCATTTACTCTGTGTTTTTGTCACCAATTTCTAAAAAAAAAAAAAATCTTAAGGAAGACTTCTCTGATGCAGGACTTGTAGTCTCTACACTTAGCTTCAGAGGATCTTTAATACTATTGGAGCACGTTGCTCATACCTGCCCAAAGTTGAATGTTCAGTCTCCTAGCTGAACTCCTATTTCTCTCTGTGCTCAACTACAGTGTACATTTCCATGCATAAATGACAGGGTTACCCAATTTAAATCTTTCTATAAATCCCATTCACATAATCAGGTGCTACACAACTTTTCTTATCATGTATATATAATAGTAATTAATCTAGCAGATACAGGCCATGAACTACACTGAAGAATCCTCCAGTTGCAGTAGAAATATTCTATAATTAGTCCTATAAAAATCACAAAGTCTGACATTGAAAGGACATTGCGAATATTGAGATTCAGGTGTCTGGAAAGCAAGGGTGAACATTAACATACATTTGCTTAAGTCTATAAACTATTCCTGCCCTGCTGTAATTTGCACAGTATAGCAATTAATTGTGGGCTCTCCTTATAGGAGAATGGAGAGTGTAATCAGTCACATTTAATTGACAGCCCATTGGATCTTAAGGAGATTTGATTTTCTAGATTCTGAATCTTCAGAAACCTCAAATTAAGGGCAGACAATTAAGACTGAAATTGTCAAAGCTTTTCCAATTAATCATGATTTGTTTACCAATGCACTTACAACATAGTGATTGCTTTGCATCCTGTTATAGCAAAGACGAGTGTCAAATATAAACTTTCTGTTAACATATTTTTTAGATGATCTTCCATATTCTGTCTCAAGCCAGTGACAGCAAGAACAGTTCCTGGTGACTTTCTGGCTTTTTTCATTCATGTGTGAATCTTCAGATATTAACATTTTCTTGTTTAATTACTTACATTTTCTCTGAAAATTGTACATAATCATAAGGTTTCCTTCACATATATTTCTGGTGTGCTACTTATAGAAGCTTGTGCTGTTCATGTCTGAAAATCATTTTATTTACCCACTATCCTGTTATTTGCTTGCATAGGTAAAATGGAAATGTCTGAGTCATGCAGACCTTCCAACTATCTGGGCTCTAATCCCTCTCCTTGAAATTCATGAACAATAACACAAAGTGTGTCTGATGAATTAGGATCCTCCAGGATAATGACAACATAACAGCTTTCTTCAAAATCATTCATAATCACAGAAGCCTTTTGCACTGAYGTTATCTCAGTGTACTCTAACAGAATTGCTGCATGTGTGTCTGTGTGTGCATGTGTTTACAGAGTCATAGTGGGGAAAATGAGGATTACGAGKTAGATCTCTAGTAAAGTGATAAGGTGATAAAATCTACATAACTTCTGCAAAACCAACAACACTAAGATTTGCACAAGAGGCAGGTTTTGATGAGACAATCTCTAATGTGGGTGAAGAAAATGGACCTTACCTTCATAAAGCCATCTGGTTCTGACAACAAGCATACTCCAGGAGTTTGTCTTTTTTCCCAGTGGYATTAATGGTCTGAAAATGGACCAGTAGCACCCCTACCACAGTAGCACACCTACCAAWGAGGATTTACAAGATTTTTCTCTCTTATTTGGGCCTATACTTCTTAGCTTTGTGAAGTGTTTGTCTTCTGCTTTTATGCTTCTTCTGTAACCAGTTCCTGTGTATTTGCATGCTGTCTTTGTCACCAAGGATAGCTTTTTTGACCTCAGTCGCCACAGTACAGCATAGCCAGAGTTAGGAGACAAATCAGTGATTTTTATACTTGACTCTTACATTGCTTACAATGAAGTCAGTGATAAACATGGTACTGCACTGATTCTGAACTCATCTGAACTAGTCTTTATTTTGTAATTTATGCTGTCCAACTGTGAGTGACTTTAAACATTAATCTATGTTAGCATGTCAGTTTGGACTAGGAGTGTGCTTTTGGAGCAAACCATCTGACTARAGAGATGACATTCATTTCGCACTACACTAAGATGTGCAGATGCAGTGAAGACAGTAGGGTAGGTCATTCTGCAGGAGCTAAATACAGTCAGCCAGAAGCATCTTTCCCTAAAATGTCTACAGGGGTCTGTAGCCCCAGGAAATTCACCCTACAGATCTATTCTCCTGGGCTACATGCTTGCTACTAGGGTTACTGCCTTAGCACTGTCTCAGCAGACATACAGTAAGAAAAGCAGTCAGAAGCAAAGAGAGCAAGAAAGGAYAGGTTAATGTCATGAGTGTTAAGGCTATGGTTTTTTTTGCTTCTTCCCTTTCTCACTACAAACTTCGTAGTTTATGAACTGCTTGGATGCTCCAAAGAACTGTCAGAAGCAGATACTCAACCAAGTTGGTAGAAATGAAGAGATGCATCTGGATCTGGGTAGGGAAAGATGTTTGGGATTCAGTATAGCTTAAAAGGTGCTTCATGAAGTATTTCAAGTGGTATAAATTTAATTCCATCTGCAAGGAAAAAATGTTTTCCATGTAATTGTGGCTTGAAACAGAACTGAGGAAAAAAATATCTTCCTGCAGAAAGGAGGGCCGAAAGCTGCAGTGTCTGATGTCATCAAGTGAAAACAAAAGAATAACTGCTTATAATGCTTTGGAACTAGGTGTCTGATTTCCCTTGTGGAGCTGAARGGAAAAAGCACCTTTCCACTTCACAAAAACATTCAGTGGCCTATTTCATTAATGGCATTTATCATAGAATCATAGAACTTATGATGTGCTTTGAGACAAAACTAATAGAAACAAGTTAACAGCACAGAGTACTATAGTAATTCCTGGACAATTTTAATTTCTAGGACATGGAGAATGTTGCAGGATTCTTAGAGCTTTTTCTTCTGGCCACTTGACAAAGCACTAGAAGTCCTAGCAGAGYCTATGTCCTAGCAAAACTCTCAGACCAAAAAAACTGACCCCCAAAAACCACTCTGAAAAGCTGTGAGAAGTCTGAATGACTTTTACAGTAGGGTGAAGCCACATTTACCATCATTTTTCTTTMAACTTGTTCTGGGATCAGAGTAGCCAAACCAAAACACACCACTAATTATTACAAGAGGAAAATATTAACATTTCTCAGTCATGTTCCTTATAAGAGCAGACTTGTTCATAAATTATAAGCCTGTACGATGCATTCAAAGTCKGAAGCTGTTTTTAAGGATTTCTAGCAAACAGGTGTCCCTGGAATTACCTGAAGTGCTCAGGGACCCRAAAACACAAAAACATGACAGGTATAGATTTCAGACTGGAGTTTCATTTTACATCTGACACTGGAGGCTATGCACCAGAGCTGAACAGTATCCACAAAGCAGTCAGAGCATATGGCCTAACATAATGTATGACAAACACTGATTTTAAATAACATCCCTTGAAGGCTGAAAAGAGTGCCCTATAGCAACACTGCTGTAATGTTTCACTGCCACTCTAGTTGAGATACAAGTCTATATTTATGTCCACTAAGCAAGAGTACAGTACTAGTAAAACTAGCCAGTGCTTGGAAAGGACTTTGGGATTTAAAGTCCTATCTGCAGAAGAAACACTGTGGTGAAGTAACTGATGTTTTTAAGTACCAATGTTTCTTAACTTCTGCAGTAGGACTGTGGCAACAACCCCTGCAACTAACATTTCAGAAACACAAAAATTATCTGAAAGAATATGGGCATTATGGCTTACTAAGGGAGAGAGACAAAAAGGGGAAGCAAATACCTAATCCCAGGATCATTCAGAACTAATTGCTTTCCTGGCCTGTTTAGAAGTTTCTTTAAGTATTAATCAAGGTCAGAAACACTGTAGTCAGGATAAGACTTTTTTTGTTTCAGTATTCTGCACTCATGCAACATGCTTAGAGTGGACCAAAGATGCATCAAAAGTGACTCCTCCTAAAAAATGCTATTGTAGCTTCAACTAGTTTTGTTTGAAAACAGAACCTCCTTTTTTTTTTGTTCCCTATTACAGTTCTGAATGAAATTGCATTTCCCATTGCATGCTGGAAGGCCTTTACTTCCAGTCCATAAGGAATGCAGGAAAAAGAGGTATGAAGCACTTCTGTTTAATAATGTCAGCATGTCAGCACTCTCCACTAACAAAAGCATAAAAGAGAAGGAATGAGAAGTGTATTCCAACTCAGCACTTAGGAACTTCATCATACAACTCATCTTCCAGGGGAATACATTAACTTACACGGAGTCAAGACAGATTCCTATTGCTCTGCTGCAACATGGCAATTTGCAGAACAGTAAGTCCGATGGGCCTGAACTACATGAACAGAGATCTGACTGTTTTTGGAGTCACTGGACTAAAGGTGAGCCATGGATTTGAGAAACCAGTGCATGGTTTCTGAAGCATTTAAGTATTAATAATATTAGAAGTTGTAGTACATTAGTGGGAACTGGTAGACTCAGATCTGCTTTCAGAATGGGGTAACACTTCAGACAGCTGCCATTTCAGCTTGGCAGCATGTAAATCTCACAGAATTCATCCCCATTCCAGCTGACCTTCCAAAGCTTCACCCAGCAATTAAACTTTATTTACACCGGATATTTCTCTAACTTRGGTACGATTCATCACCACTCCTGACATGATACAGCTAGAGACTTGTACCACCTGCATTGCATAAAATATCATGTTACACTGAATATAACCATTTCAGATAAKGACACTGCACTCCTTAAATGATTTCTGTACCATGCTTCCCCCTCCTATGAGATAACTTAGAATTGTCAAAGTCTGGATTTTTACCATCACTGGTGACATGGATATGACTGATGCTGATGTGATAAGCTGGACATCACTTTCAGCATCAATTTCCTTGTGGAGAGAATGTGCATTAAATAGCATGRTGATAGAAGGCATAAAATGTGATGCACACTTGTAACAGAAATCCTTCAGTGACTGGCATTCAAGCAGAATGAATGAATTCCACTTAACCAGTTGAAAGTAAGCACTTCTTCCCTCACGAAGGAAACAGGCATCAAATGACTCTTGAATCTCCAYAGTCATAAGAAAATGAGTTCCCAGAAAGTTGCATTCCTTCCTTTCATTAAACATAACAGCAAAAATAAAAGGAATAGAGAGTTCAGGGACTGGGTATTCCTTTTCTAATTGTTCACGGTGTTGGTACAAGAACATCTCAAGCGCAGAACGGAATCACAATATCCCCAACAATTAGTGGCCTTTCAAAATCTGGCACCCTGAYGCCTTCTAGTTCTTCCTATGAATCATTTCTCAGTAGTACAAGACAAAACAATAAGTCAAATACATTAAATGCTAATGGGAATGGATCTTTTTGTTCYCCTGTGAATCTGTAATCCTAACCCAGAATGAAACCCTAGCAGAATGTTCACTATCAGCTTGCAAAACAAACGCCACAAAAATCTTACAATTCCTGACAAAGAAGCTTGTTTACCCTCTGGCAATTTCCATTATAAGCAATACACAGATTCAGAAGTCTTCATTTCATTCACATACAAGACAGATATTTCATGCTTTTTCCTTCCACAAAAAAACAAGTGAAACAGATGACGATTAACAGAGGACACAACGGTGACTATTAACAGAGAGTGCTATGGTTACTTATTTTTGTATCAGATTCTGCAACACAATCTGGACCTCTTGTTTGCCCCAGAACTGGGCGTCTTGAGATCCTGAGGTCTTCAGAAATCTGAGAGGATTCAAAGYAATTCCCCAAGGTATAGATTAGCATGAGAGTTTGAGAACAAGCAGCCCGCTCCCCCCACATACAATATATTGTGTAATGTATGTGTTGGATGGACAGAAAAAAACTCTTGTTTACCAGTGGCTAAGACATGAAGCAAAGAGGCCTCTGCTGTATTCCAGTCTTAATGCTGGTTTTAAGTTGCTGTCTACTGCTTCCAGTTGCAGCATTGTTGCTGCTTGGATGCTACTACCCTGAAGCACAAATTTGGAAATAAAAACATGACAAAGGATCTCACTGATCTAGCTTTAGACTGCAGGAGGAATCCATACATAACTCATGTGTAAATGTCTGCAGTTAAAGGAAGGCATGCCRTTATGTCTCATTTTAAGATTCTCCATCATTTTTTGGCTTTCTCCTTGTCTCTGAATGCAGCTTTTGCAGATGGAGTCCAGTATATCTGTAGTGGTTAACTCTTAATCTTATCAGAGAASTCATTCAAGGTTAACCCCAGGCTCTCACTACGATTGCCCCTCACTTTCAAATTGCTTTTTGCTATTTCAGTTGAGCCTCTGGCTGTTTCAGTCAAAAGGAACAAATCTGTAAGGGTTACAAATGTCAGCAGAAAAAAGCCCACATATTTATATACCAATGACCTTATATTTAATTTGTCAAGTAGACTTGTTGTCACTAACTTGGCAATAACTAATCAATGAAAAATATACCATCCAAATGTTCTGTTAGATGCTCAAGGAAGGTTCAGTGGTAGGGCAGCTTTTTTTTTTAAAAAAAAAAAAAAATTGAACTGCCATTCACAGAGCTACAGAAATGGTGCTGTGCTGAATGCACTTGTGATATACCTAGGAGAAGGTACAAGCAAGGCAGTTCCTATGTCATGAAATTCACTGGACAGCAATTAGAGACATTTTTTCTCATTACCTTATTATTAACCCTCCCTACAAATCCTCCCATGAACTGTAAAGAATCAGAACCCATCAAACATCTGCAAGAACACAGTATTTCTGTGCAAGTTTGTTATGGAAAAGAACACTGAAAAAAGTTTTAAAATGCATAAAGATTTTTCTTCCCCTAGACCAGCAGCAATAACAAAGAATATTAACTCTCAGAATTGAGAACAGAACTTCTCTCATTCAGATAGGAATACCACATCCTCATAAATATGTATCATTTGTTCCCTTTCTGGTTTTCTAATATGGGAGTTTCTTATAATCCAGTGTTTAATCTGCAGAATTTAGTTGCCTTATGTACCAAATCTGTTACTCTCAAGTACCTCATTATTACTTTTATAGAGGCCTAGAAAACACCCTTTGATTAACAGAATCCTTCCTTCTGTGTCAAGTAAGAGCATCTTTCACTACTGCTTTTAAATTGTCTAATATTACTTTTCTTATTAAAGTATCTGTGGGGCTCTTGTAATGGATTTTGCAGAGGTGTGGCCTAGGAATGATACACTTCTCATATAGGTCCTATTCACTGCCTACTGACATCAAGGGGAYWTTTTTTTTTTATTTTCCATCAGCTTCAGAAGGTTCTGGATAAGAAGTGCATTTTCAAAGCATGGTTTGGGGATATACGGAAATCCTATTGACTCTGTTAGGATTCATATGACTAAGACCCATATACACTGATTTGAACACTTAGGCCTAARTCATTGATTTTTTTTGCAGGCTTGGTTTATAGACTGCTGTAGGGTTTCAGCCCCTCATGTCAAACCTTATCCCTGAGTATTAGCATATTTTTCTGTCCTTTGTTAAAACAAATAGATTTTTCAGACTACCCAGCTGCTTAGAATTAAATCTATGATCCCTCATGGACTTTAGCTCTCTATAGATTTTCTTAAAAATGCCAACAACCTACTTTGCTCTGAAGAGATGAGCTTAGGCAAAATAACCTTTTCTTAGCAGAAGCACTTGTATTTGCTGAGCCTGAGTTCTGAATCATCTGTAAAACACATTTAGAAAATCCGAAGCAGTTTTAATTCATTCTGGACAGCAGACAGAAAACATCATATGTCCTCTCCACTGCATAAGAACTACTATATTCTGAAATGAACAATAACCTTATATTTGTTTCTTGTTTATGACCYTCTCTAGATAAGCAATGTCCCATACAGTATCACAAAAAGCCCTGTTACACCTATGTTCAGTTCACAAAATAACCCAAAATCTAGCAGATTTCAGTTAAGACAGATCTTCATAATTGTGACATTAGCATTTTGGAGAAGCAGCCTTTTTGCACAGGTAAGCTCTTCACAGAGATGCTAATAGTGAGGCAAAGTGACAGGAGAGCAATTCTATATATAAATAGCAAAGAGACTTAACCTAAATGTAGCAAATGCTGCCAACAAAACATAGTCCATCTAGTCCAGATATTACAACATTGAAAACTATAATACTGAGGAAAGTCTTAGTCACAGGCAAATTTGTTAAATACAAAGCTACTGGTCATTCAACAACAAATTTAAAGAAAAAAAGATTACATAGGACTCTAGTACTTCATTATGTTAACACATTTCCCTGTGAGAAATGCTAAGAAATATGTCTGTTAAAAAAAGCTATTTATTTGGCAGCCAAATCCACAAAAATGAGGTACCACTGAAAAGAAAGTGCTTCTGTATGAATTGGTGATTTTTTTTAATCTAACTGGAAATATATTCTAATTGGTTGCAGCTAATTATTTTCTATAAAAATAGAAACAGCAATGAGCATTAAGCAGCTGAACTAGAAGCCAAATATGCCCAAAGGAAATGCATTCAGCCTTAATTAACACCTTTATAATAACATTATATGACTTCATCACAGTTAGCACATCTAATATTACACATTAGACATAGAGGAACCATTTTTTAGCTTTTTAGTACAAAGGTCATCATTTAATCTTGCTTTAAAACAGACATTTGACAAAACTAAATTATGCATTTCTTTTGGTATCTGTTGGGGATGCAAGCCTTACAAAGTGAAGTGTTATTGATAACACCAGCAAACTACACTGGTATGTAAAGCTATTCTAAACATAACGGGGCGATCAAGGAGTAGGTCAGTGTTTTGATTTAAAAACTATATGAACAAAGCAAAAAGATGATGCAAAAAAGTGTGATTTAACTTTGCATTATTTTCCTTGTTTTCATTTTTCATTAATACACTATGAATAATGTGTACACTAATATGTATGTTTATTTTATATTCTGTGAGGGTTGGTGTTTCCAAGCTTGAGATTTATTATAAAAAGGTATCTAAACCTTAACAACTTCTACAAATTAGGCAGGAGGAAGGCCCTCTTTTAAGAGAGCTGCTAATGAATCAAATTATTAACTTCTATTAAACTTCTATACTATTAACTTGAAGTGCTCATAAGACTCAAATGATACTATTTTGACAACTGGTAAAATTATTAACCAAAACCTAATATTTAGGTATTTCAAGATTTTTTTTTTTATTTAATAACTACACTATTTAAATACAAAAAGAGAAAGCAATGTCTGGATTTAGGTCATATAATAGTCATGGGCACAAAAGACTAYACTTAGAAGTACACTTACAGTGAAATATAATAACAATCACTGCTGCTACTTGAAACCAAGAGATAATCATCATCACTTAGTTAAAACAATAACTTCAGCATTCAAATCATTTATTATGGTATTTTGTATTGCTGTAGAAAAAATGTTTACTGTAGTTCCTGGCAAAGCATCAATGGAAATAGAGAGAGGACTCCTCAGGAAATYACGTTTAAGCTATGACGACAGACAGGTGGATTTGAGAAATGGTGAAACTGTCTGTTGTCTTGCAGTCTCCAATCCCTCRATCTTCTGTGCATTACTTACAGTTGATCATAGAAACAAAGACACCTGCAAGCTCTGACCGACACGGCTATCAAGACATCTTGCTCATCTTTCTACATGAGGTACTCTGTGAAGTTAATGGATGAACTTTAGCTGACTTCAGTGGTTTAGTATCAAATAACTGCCCAAAAAAATCTGGCTACAACATATCAGTGAAGATGAGTGATGACAAAAAAAGGCATATTGTTAAAAGCTGAATAGTTTAACCCAAAAAAAGYAGGGTTTTTTTCTTAACTTTTGTTTTTCTATAACTTCTGCAATATAGTTACTGTTAAGCATTTTTTCACCTTCATATTTCCAGTTAGATCAATTCAACAAGATCAGATTAGCAAATTGAAGTTACTTTTGTAAGAAAAGTACTACCACTATTTCWATTGATTAGAAGTATACCTAGGAGATACTGATGGCTATTAACTTGTGATTCTAGGGTAGAATGACAGTTATTTCACTTAACAGGAGTAAAATTGGCAAATTATTACCTACCATAAATACAGTAACCTTGGAAAGTTGTAGGGCCATAAAATGCACATCACAAAGACAACTCTCTGGATGAAAAAGGATCTAGTATTAACAAGCAACAGAGTGCCATCAGTCTTCCTGATAGATGGACACAGATTAATCTGCTGTTCAGTGGTTCATAGCAAATCATGGGATGTCTACCTTTTTCTACACTAAAAAYGCTACTCCCTTTACTTGTCAGCTTTTTCTCTCAAACCTAGATTAATCTCTTCCTGCTTTTGGTGGTAAATTCACTCTGTCTTTGCTGAACTGTAATAGCTGCCTCCAATTTTTAATTCTATTGCACATCACAGTAAATGTTTATCAAACAGTACACTGCTGGTCTGTTCTGCTATTTGTTTTTCAAGGATTACTTTRGGAAAGATGGGGTTAGTCTTACTGATTTTGAAAGTAAACAGTGATAGCTGCATATTTCAAAATAACATCTCCTCCAGTTTGATTTTATGCAACTTATATCTTCTGTATTAAGCGAGCCAGATCCCAAATAGTAGGGAATGGTAGGAAACTATGGAACACAACCGATAACTCTTTTCTCAGTTTTATCTTAGGTTCTGTACAATACCGCCAATTTAGAGTTCCCAGTATTCTAGAGGTTCATTGATTTTCTACTGACAATTAAACCTCAACTCTTTAAAATGAATCCATATGATTTCTTTACATCTTCAATGACCTACATATATGGGTTATTTTTACCTATTTAACTCTTATTTTACTGGCTGTTTTACATGATATATAGATTACAAAATTGCTTTGAATAGTTTTTCCCCCTCCCCCCCAAAAATATGAAAACAAACATAGAAAACAGAAAACTGTATGATTTCAGGAATCAGCGTTCTATACTATATAGTGTTGGTCACATCAACTTACTAGAGCATGATAATGTTAAAAGCAAGTAAATTTTGCTTTTCTCTTTTAAAAAAGTACACTATAGTTTCTGATAGAGGTCAAAAATCATCTTGCACATATTTTTTAGTTATTTCTTCTCTGTCTGCTTTAAGCAATTCTGAGAAAGATCATCTTCTCTGTGYACACAGTTCTAGTACGGATGATAATAGTCTTCCTTTCATAATCTTTACTCTTCAATTTTGTATTTTCCTTTATGGTAATAATATTTTTCTATAGTCTAATTTAGGCATCAGATGCAATTAAACTACATTAAAGCATATTAAGTATTTGRTACTTCAAAAGACCTTGTGAACAAYGGAAATCAAAGAAATGTCCAGATGAAGCTAGATATCTATGAATATGCATTATCAGCAGATTGAGTAACATTTATGGAACTTACTATAGAATTTCAGTGATCTGGTACTTAGACTCTCCAGTCCTGCCACAGACTTCCTGTCCAGTATATCTCACTGCTTCATGTCTCCAAACAGCAAATGTCACATCCACAAAACAAAAATGATTACCTTTCTCAAATGTATACTTGGTCTTTCATCAAGGCCAGAACCATTTGAAGTTTGTTATATGACCATGCTAAACCTCAGTCTCGTGCTATTATATTGACATGATAATGTAGCTGAGCTCAAAGTCAAGTAATGTTTTTTGACATGGAAAAGAAGAGAGCCTTAAAAGCATTTATACACAATTCTATTCCTATGATAACATTAATTTGCAGAGAAGGGCCAGAAGAACACTGGAGGTTTTTTGAAGGGAGAAGCAAGGAAAAAGGATGGCATGACAGAAAGCACAATGCTGAGAAAAATATAGGTCAGGGAAAAGAATGGAATTGTTCTGTACTTGTTCAATTCATTGTACAATGAACAATTTGTATGATTTGAAAATACATGGTATGAAACCACTTAATTCATTCTGTTTTGCTTTATTATTAGATGAAGCCAAAAGATCTTTTCTCTTCTCTCCTCCTCTTTTCCTCTCTGGCCCAGCAAATATTGAAACCTAAGAAAATGCCCCAGGAAGGAGAGAAACACTTAATTTTCAATTGTTAAGTAAAAAAATGATTTTTTTTCTTGAATTAAAGGAAATTTGTCAAAGATTTCYATATTAATCTCTCCTATCCAATTACCTTGTTACAAAGCACTGTTATGAGAASCTGAATTCCATACAGTTCTCATAAAACCCTTAGAGCCTCTTAATGCCTTTCACATTATACTCCTAGGCATAATATTCTGATAACCATTTCTTTGCTGTGTAGCAAAAAAAGGGCAAATATAGCAAATCAGGATAAAAAAAATAGTTTAAAGCTGAATCGCCATCTCTCAGGAAAGCTCCATCAAAATTTGTTTCCTTCTCTTGTAATTCAAAWTACTATATTCTGTATGGTTGACTCCCAGCCTGGTCATTTTAAGCATTCAGTGAGTAATTTCTCTAAGTTTCAGAACAGAAATACCTAATAAAATATTTATAAACTTCACTTACTGATAGAGGCAATATTCACACTGTAACTGTTAATACAGTAGCAGATTTAACAGGGTAGTGTTTCAGTTTAGAGAGTCTTGCAATCTTTTCTTACAGTGATTTGAGCAACTCTGTTATTTATATTCTGAAAGTCAAATATGGTTCACACTGATAACACAATTAGGGCTCTAACATCTAAGGATTCTGCCAGTAACTTAAACCCTAGAAACAATCTTTTCTAGCCTTTCTTGCCAATGCTCATGAATGGTCTCTCTTTGCTCACATGGCTAACAATCCTGTTAAGGATTACAAAATTCTCTTCTGTCACACTGAACTACTCCTGACATCAACCACTGGAGCAACAAATAACCTCAGATTTGCCAAACTCTCTAGACCTGCAAACTTTTTCAGAAATCCCTTTGYCACATATGTGTTTGTTGATGACAATTTGGAAATACATAGTACTTTTCCTTAGAATAGCTGTAGCTCAGAGCCAGGGATTCCAATAATCCTTGTCAGTTCAATATGCTACATTCTTAGACTCGAAGTGAATGCAAGAGAATGCCACCTGTCATTTTTATCAACAAAAATAGCCACAACTATTTATCTCTTTTGTATATATTACAGAAAGATGAGCTGCTTCTTATCCTTCTTTCTTCCTTCTCTGTTACTATGATTCTTCTGAATGACGCAGAACAGTTCATGACGACATAAAGGCAGGTCCTTCAATCCATCCTATCTGGTCTTAAGAATTTACATTTGACCACATTAACCAAATCATCTTGATGCTCCTGTAGAGCATCTCTCCCCCAAGTTTTGAAGCTATACAAAAAGGCCTGGGAAGCCTAAAAGCAGATCATACTACTAAGACTTAGGCAAAGATGACACTGAGGACCTCAGTGGGACCATTGCCCCATTCAGTACTGAACCCTTGGTCCCCCTTTTCGCTGCAAACACAAACATGTAGAAGTCTTAAAATACTTCCCTTTTTTCCACTTCTCTCATTTCAACTACTGCCAAGCTTTTGTTTTCCTTAAATCCATCCCTGAATGTCTGGACAATGCTTACAGATTCTCCTTTGGTTGCCCATCCCTGCTTCTGATTCCTTTTTTTTTTTTTTTTTTNTTTTTTTTTTTTTTTTTTTTCTTGAGTTCAGTCCAGAATTCCTTGTTTGAACAAGCTAGCTGGCTTCATAGTAGCCTATTTACCTGGTAATGGGTTGGTTTTACCTGATGGATAATTCCTGGGATTTTAAATAATTGCCTTTGGAACAGCAGAACTCAGAAATGTTGACTGATTATCAGTTTCCTTAAAAATTCTATCAACCAGTTTACTTAAACAACTTAAGTCTACTACCTTGAATTTCTGAGTCATTTTAGTCCCTTACTTCTCACTTTCTCTCTCAAAGTCCATCTTTTTCCCTTCCCTTAAGCTTTTAAGTTCTTCTCTGCCTTGGTCACTGCAGAGTTACCACTGTCACATCTGATCAATTCTCTCCTATTTATGAGTYGCAGAACAGATCTAGCTCCACTGGTTCACTGGACTTCTGCATCYGTAAGAAAAAGTAAGAATCTGGGCAAGTGTGGTTGTAACCTGGTTGTTTGTGTATCCAGCATCTTCAGTCTTTTCTCTGTGTCTACAGGTTAATTCACCATCGTCACAATTATTATACTTTTTTTCCTATGGCCTGTTTGTTAATTTCCTTCATATCTCACACAAACCCATTCCAGGAGTAATTAAGGTATTTCTGGACTGYAGTTTTAAATGCCTATAAATCCTCTTGTGCACGCTCCATTTTATGCATATGGCATCAGTTTTATAAACTTCCAAGACAACCATTCCTGTTTAATATACTATCACTATCTACATCTTGGCTGACTCAAACCTACTTATTTTCTGCTGCCAACTTTCAAACAGTGGCTACAATATTCATAAGCTCCTGTCCTCCCCTAGTAGTCATTTTGTTCTGTGTTCTGGTTCAGCTCAGATTCAACACTTTCCATAATTACTAATATATMTGTTTCATTATAATGCCCTTTACTATCATTTAAACTGCACCAGTGAGTATCAATACAAACTCAAATGCTTTTAGATAGATATGTTCTAGTTACATTTAAATTCTGTGTCCACAGAAGCATTTTTGAAACATTAATGTTATTGGTAAGAAGAATAAAGCTCAACTTCTTGGCTCTATGCTCTGAATGCTTCCCTATTTATGCTTCTTTCCTACCCTGAAGCTGTTAAGAGATTGGCAGAAGATACAGATATSTATCCTGTCAATGACACTATTGCACTGAAAACTAAAAGTAAAAACAAAAAAAACTATACCATATATTCTTGACAGGATGAACTATTAYCACATGTGATAATATACACATAACTCTGTGATATTTATCTGTAACAAATGCCAAACATAAAATTGCTGAGAAGAGAAGCCCTTGCACTAAACTGTTCTAAGGAAAAGGATMTGTTAAAGAACTATCGTTTTGGAAGATATTTTGGAAGTGTCTCTTCTGACACATCACGTTATGATGTTACACATCCTCTGGCATTAGTYACATCAACACTTCTCTTGCAAAGAGACACATTTGACACAATGCAATGTGACATGTCCAAAGTAATATATCATTTGAAAAGTAAGATTCRTAAGTGCTTTCAGATCTTAGAACTAGAGCTTCTTCCTTTCAGTTTAAAGGATGTTTTTCTGCATCTTTCTCCTTCYGAGATTCCCACCTGAACCAGCAGTTCAGAAGTAGTTCCTCAAATGTGTCCCAGATCACCTAGAATTCAGCAGGATAATGTGAAAGTGTTCACTGCATCRCTGGCGTGCAACTGTAAGAGATAGGAAGCAGATTTTATTTTGTATGGGCCTACTACTTATTTAGTTTTTCAGTGATCTCAGTATGAAATCTTTCATCTTAAGACCTGCAACTTTAAATTAGAGATGAAAGCTGAGAACATTCGGTATTAGTATTTCTTTTTCCCCTCTACACTCAATATAAGGGACAAAAACGACAGGTACAATTCCAGTCTGATACTGCATGACTGAAGTTAGAGCTTGTCTTATTCTGGAGATTAAAATCAAAACATTTCATGCAACAACAGAAGCAGAAAAAACAAAACCTAGCAAATCTGCTGAACAAAGGATGAACATCTACTAAGAGTTGATTTCAAGAGAGAAACCAAGTTGCAGTCTAATTGTCATAGATTACAGTGTTTAAAAGTCCACTCCAAAAAACCTAGGTATTGAGCTTCACAGAAAATCTTTAATAGGAARTATCTATAACTACCCAAAGCATCTTGTCTCTTGGCATGATAGAAATACAATGTAAAATACAACAGCTCACCACAGCCCTCCCATAATGTTAGACTACTGGTCCATACTCTACAGGACAATTGAGATGATTTTGTTACAGACAACCTACAGAAATCAAAAGCAGCAAATGGTTCCTGGCCTGACAGTATTTATCTGAAGACACAAAGACAACCTGAATCTTTGATATTAACAGTGAATGGATAATATTTCCATTTGCAAAGTTCTATGTTCATTATACTGGATAAAATTCAATTTATCTAGGAATGATAAAGCCTTAAATTTCRAAATACAACTAACACAACTCCACTCTAGTACATTATAGGCAAACACAGCTGCTGTTATTATTTCTAGAGGTATTTTAAATTGRCATTATGAAAGAGACAGAATTTGCTGTCATCACATCCTGGAGTATAATACAGCAAGCTAGTACTTTAAGTGCCCAGACTTCAAGGGAAAGTTATGCTGAAGGCAAGAAGGAAAAAGAGAAAAACATCAAGGAAGAAGAAAGTCATACAGCCTGGGGAAAAGACACAGAACTGTAAAGAAGTAAAAATCTGTTCTTACTTTGCAACAGCTTTTAGACTTACTCCAGTTTTCAAGTAACATGCATCAGAATCACATTCAAAAGCCTGATTTTAAAGTGGAATACTTTAAACGGCCTCATCCTTGCCAGTTTGTGCCCCAAGGCTTGTAGGTGGTTATGTGGGTATAAGTGGCCCTAAGAGGCAGAGAGATTTCCAAAAATATGTTTCTATACTGCAAAGAGTGATTAATTCCTACTGAATATAGGCTACTTCACTTAGCCTGATAATACTGTGTTTCTTGGTTGCTAGGAAGAGGAAAAAGGCAAAAACAGGCACACACCTAGCTTGGTAACAGAATATATGGTCCCACTTTATGAAATTATACTGGCATGCTCTTTTGCAATAAAGAAAAAACAATGCCATTTCCAATTCACATAATTCCTTTTTAAAATTACAGAAGACTCTTCAAAACTGTAGCAGCAGARTATTACTCATCTCAACCAGGTAGAGAGCTTAATCACTTGCAATGGACCCAAATAATATAAAACACATCCAGTTTATTCATCTAAACCAACATGCAGTTGTAGAACTCTGAGGAAAAAAAAAAAAGATAGTCATACCAAACAACTTTTTGAAATATTATCTGTGTTAAATATCTTTAGCTCCTAGACTGTCCTCTAAACTGTGCAGTTGGTAGTGTTATCTATTTCTTCCTCCGTACATCACCTTTAAGAGAGCTGATCAAAAGCTTCATACCCCAGCTCATGCCCAGGCAACTATAACTGCCCTAACATTAAGTCACTTTTTCTCCTGTATGAAGGAAGAGTTTCCTACTCACAAACCATGACTTCAAAAAGCTCCTTCTCACCCACTCCGGCTCCCTCGCTGCTCCCCCAGCACTCATATAGTATTTCAGTCCAGACCTAATAAAAAACAAGTTCAGTTCCCAGAGACACTGTTTTGCCAAATGCAGATGGCATTTGAGAGCAGTCTCAGGCACACGGATGACCTCGGAAAGATTTACAGCATTTTTTCAACTTCAGAACATTCTTTCAATTGTAACAAATATTGTTCAAGTCATCCTTGACATTTCTAAAGCACTACAGACCAAGTTCACAGTTTTACTTCCTTAGGTCATCATATTCTCATAATCCCTCCCAAGCTAAGTAGACTTCTAGGCAACCCACAACATTCTGGGATGATTCAATGCCATCTGTATGGAAGTCACTTTAACAGGTCAGTTTACCAGTGTGGTCTGACTTCAACTATCAGATAAAAATATCTGACCTGCTAAACTGGGCAGATCCCAGCTCTACCCTTACTTCCCCAGCTTGGTCAAACTTTTATCAGTCAAGGAACATATATATTAGGGCTTTAGTTGTTCAGCCATTTGCTAGGGAGTAGGTGGWCACAGCACTGATCGTCTGCAAAGAGACCCTGACTTTGCCTGTCTGCTTGACAGGCAAGACATAGAGAACAATTCTTGGAAATTCCTTTATAGTTGAAAGGGAAGGAAGGGAAAAAAGCATGGATTACTGYACTCAGAATAGGAGATGAGTCTTGRGGAAAAGGAATCATGTGTGGTTGAAGATACAGGTGACTTGGGGTGACAGCATAGAGAGTCCTGAACAGGGAGAAGCCAAAGGAGTATTGATTTCAAAAACACTTTAAGCAACACAAGGATATTGAACAGAAGTTATAATACAAGTGCAATCATTGCAGACCTACAGTGTTGCAGTACCTGCTGATCAGCAGGGACAGCTTAACCCAGAGGTTGGCAATCAGTGGGTGTACAGAAGTGATGCATATGTCAGATAAACAAAACACTAATGAACAGCTGTGACTCTTGGTTACTGTAGGGTAAAATATCTGAGCAAAAATGCCTTAGTTGCATTGGCACCTTAAAGCTCATTAATAAGTATGTATGAGCTGGTACCTTACAGAGGTACACTGTGCAATGAGCTGTATTTTAATATAGCTTCTACACTGTAGAGTACTTCTCTATACCAATTGACAGGGTCCGTTCCTTTATAAAAACAACAAACCAAAACCACAAACTATAGATATCCCAGAAGTTCATTCCCCTTCCCTATTATTTTTCTTGCTCCCAGGACAGAGTATGATATGGCCTTAAGCAAAGGATTGCCTGAAAGCTTTTGAGGTTGTGATTCCAACCTGCTTAAAATTGTGAGATGACTTAAATCTGGAACTAAGTATTATCTTCCCTTGCATCTTAAAGATGAGAAAGTATACTTAAGGYGCTCTTCAAGTTCTTCTCTGTAAGCACAAGGGCTATACACGTACCTTGAAGTAACATGAAAAAAAGCTCTCGAAGCTGCTAACGCTATGGATTTCCGTGAACAAAATACCAAGTTGCACAAGATTGCACAATACCTATATACATTGACATATTTCTCAGYATTACGATCCTTACAAGGCTAAACCAAAGCTTGGTAAGCAGATAAATGCAAAGGTAACTAACTTTACTTGAAAAATCTTCATAATTAGCAGATAGTTCCCTTTTGATTTTGGTGGACATTATGAATAGAGTGCCAGAGAAGAACTACAGCAGCACAATGAACATACCTTAAAATAACCTTCTTAATAATGTCTTAAAATGCAAGTCAGTCTGCTGTTGACTTGTTTTTGTCCTTTTACTGTAGGTGGCCATTYCTAAAGTTTTCACTTTTCTTAGCATATCAGATTTGAAATTTGCCATTTAAATCAAGCTCATTTCAATTTTCAGAACGATTTTGTGTTCTACAGTTTTTATCAAAATCTTTCAGTGATGTGAACAGAATAGGATATTATAGTTTTACATCTTAAGGATTCCTTTGAAACTTCAGTAACATGCTTTGATGGGGATTTCTGAAGCACRGCTAACATGAAAAGGAGAAATACATAATACAGAGGTAAAGTAAAAACCTTAACTGATTTTCTATATATTATAGAAAGTCATAAAAATGTAGCAAGCACATGGAGAAAATATATTCCTCAAGAACTGTTTATACTTTTAGGTAACATTGAACTTTGGAAGACTGGAGTATGATGTTGATGCCTTGTCAGTCAAGAGGAGGAGATTTTYATCAGTTTGAAAAATTTACTCTCCTAAAGTTAGTAAAAACAGAAGTTACCATCTTTCACAGGAATGTATAGCCTCCCTCTTATTATCTCACTTCTCTAAAAGAGGTTTTCAAAGTAATGGATCAGATTCCTGCATCCTGAGATTTCCACCTTTAAATATATACCAGTACAGTTCAGAGTAATTCATTTCTCTCAAAGAATGTGTACATTTAGGACATATTCCTATTTTTTCTTCAGTGGATAAGTGAAACAGTCTACCCTCAGCTTCCATTACTATGCACCCAGATTCACAGAACTTTCCTGTCAATTGCCTAAAAAACTRAAGTAGAACTGTAACTCTACTAGTGTACAGAAAATATATAGTTTCATTTCAGGTCTTGAATTCAGCTTAAAAATCACGAGTCTGCTCTTAAATGATAACATTTTTATGGCACAAAAATCTGCACCACCTGATCTTTTTGGAGGCCATGAAAAACAAAGTTTCCTCTTCTGACAAGACAACCCTTTTCCTTCRCCTCTGGCTTTTCATTTTATTTCTTCCAAAGCAAGAGGAAGATCACAAGCAATAATTAWTCAGAAGCACATATCTGGATACTCAAATTTACCAGCAGTCTCAGAAATAAGGTTCCAGCAGATCTCTCATCACTTTCTATTATTCTGACAGATCTCTGAGCAACATGAACAGCTGTATAGTATTTTTACTCTAAGAATATCAGGTACCTGAAGAACTAAAAACTGTGTATGGAAATTACTTAAAATATGGATGTCACCTCAAAACAGGAAAGCTGTTAGAGAATCTATTATAACAACTCCCATCGACTTCAGAGATGCCTACCTGATTAAAGAAAAGCTTGAGTTAAAGTCTTCCCAGCTGCTAAGCTCAGCCACCAACTCACTGATGACTTCAACAGATGGTCCCTGCTTTTAGGCCATTGAGAACTTTATGAGCCATTTATCCTCCTTCAGGCAACTCATCATCTGAAATAAGGAACAGAATGATGTACTAATGTGTTTTGCTACAACATGCTCAGGGACATGTCTTTCCTGAGTGGCATCCAAACACCCTCAACTTGAACACAATTGCCGTAGTCTTAAAAAAAAAAGCACAGTAAAAATAAAGAGGTTTGAACATAATGCAGATACAGAGAGMGCAATTGTGTTCCTGTCTGCAGTTAAGTCAGGTTTGGGTAGTATTTATGGAAGAAACTTTTCTGATGTTTTAAGGGAAGCCMGCTCTCCTTTAGTTTATTTTTATAGCCACAATAGGACTATTGAGTAAATATCTTATTTCAAAAGTAGTCACTGGGATTGAGCATAACCATAGTTCATATCTCAAATCAAAGTAAAATTGTAGCAAAGGTTCTACAGAACATTTCATAGCTTTTTTTTTCTGACATAAGTCAAAGTCAATGAGAACAAATTCTCTAGTGGTATGTATACTTTGTTTATTTTATTGAAGCCTTTATTTTCCTCTTTTCTTAAGAAAACTCAATTAAAAGTACCCTGTCTTTAGGCCAGCAATACTTAAATACAGTACATGCTCTAGAAAAAGTGACATATAGTCTCAGTTCCAAAAAGGAGTTTGATGGGGTTTTCCACACCAGACATTTTAGTGAAGACTTATGTTCTTCCMATAGGCACCTTCGTAAATATTACACATGGTAGGTCTCTCTGGTGCACAGAAAAGAGGCCTCCCTGCATTCTGGGACCGTAAGTATAGACTTGTGACTAAATTAACACTTCTAAAGGGATTACTAAAAGAGAAGAGAAGGAGGTACAAACTTATTTTTACTATTATTTTACCATTATTGTTCCTACTATTTCATATTGTGGCAAGATAATTGTGGTATTATAGAATGTAATCATGTRATTCCTACACATTCTTGCTACTTGGGCACACAAGCAATGAAAAAAGTCTATAGCCTAAACATAATCATTTCATTCCCTTTCAAATCAGGTCTTTCATTCTTTCTAGTTTTAAAAAATATTCATCAAAAAATGTGTKGCAAACAGAGGGCTGTCTCTCAATACCTAACTTTTCTGCTCTGTGTTCTTCAGCTACTCAAACACTATTTTAGTTTAGTATTACTGCTCTGGAATCTTACTCCAAAACACATCCTGTACATGTCCAATTCTGAATCATCAGTACTTCTGTTGTGTTTATTACAGCCTCTCCTGAACCCACAGTACTAGCTCTTGGTAGAGGCATTTACAACTCTGTTGTAAATTTTTTGGCATTTACAACTCAGTGAAAACATTCTTTGTGGATTTCAGGGAAACAACAAGAGCTTGTTAGTTGTTGGTAAAATAGCTTATTGAAGGCAAAGTTGAAGTTGCAGGTCAGCATTTCAAATCTGTATTTTCATAATTAATTCATTTCCAATTATTGAGCACTTATGAAAAAACCAAAAAGAAAGCAGGAATAGCAACATGCTCCAGACTTGGATAAAAAGAATCCCAAATATTATTCTGTCTCTAGAGTATGTTTGTAATAGTGTAATACTAATCAAACTTGCTATTGGGTTTCTGACAAGCTATTTATTGCCTTTTTTTTAGTTTCTGCATCAATAAAATTTTATTCTAWACTTTGCTATTGAATAATAGCAGCCTGCTGTGAGATCATTTCCATTGATTGAAGACTGATTATTTTCATATTGCAGCTGTCACTAGGTATTCCACATTCTTAAACTCTACCWTTACAAAGGAATCACAAATCCATTTCTGACTTCAGATTCTGGCATTTTGGCAACTGTGAGCCTGCTGAGCCAGTTTTCTACTGAAAGAAAGTAGGAGCTCAGCTTTTGTCCAAATTTAAAGGATAGATGAAGGTTTACTTAATTTCCTACCCTTGYAGGGATTTTGTAATCCAGAATTTTTTGCAGAATCAGACCCTTGGAGTAAGAACAGATCTACTGCTTCATTATTTCACTGAAAGCCTTCAGTGTCCTTCCATTTAGTTGATTTGACAATACTTAAGTCTTYAAATTTTATTTTACACATTCTTGTCTTCAGCTTTGCTCTCAGTATTTGATTAGTTTTGTAAACACTCTTGTACTAAAATGATCATTAAAATCTAGGTCTTTCAGTTTAGGTATCCAAATTATAAACCTCCATACTGGATGGGGGAAAAGTGCTTTTATTAAATTAGTGTCTCAAATCTGCCAGAAGGTGTTGGTGTATTTCTTTAAAGAGGTAAGGACCTAACATACTCCATTTTAGATGCATGCATACTATAAAACAAATTTAAGCAGCTATAAAGGCTATACTAAATTCTAGAGAGGCTAAAATTAAGTTTAMGGCCACAGATTTATACTACTTCCATCATTTCAGTTGTAGTTAATATTTTAAAACTTCTGACATGCTGATCTCCTTTGAAAATGAACATTGCTTTCAAATTCCAAAGGAAGATGGAGAGATCTTTTTTGTAAAGAGACTACTTCAATTGACTTTGTGAGAGCCACTGAAGTTTAACATGGAAGGTATCTCAGTAGCTTGTCCAGAAGTCTTAACCYCAAGGTTGGTAAATAGTAATTGGGTCAAAGTCATTGACAAAGATATTCCATGGTTCCTGCTTTACTAGGTATCTCCAGGYCAATTCCTTCTACACCTCTTTCTCCACTTCCCTTTCCACTTTTATGCAGATTGCTCTGCAAGGAGGTAGAAGTCCAAAGCACAAWTAGTACAAGGGTTCAACATCTTAGTTCCTGACAGCACAAAATCTCCTGATTTGATTTAGTTTCAGATTTTTRATATCAGATTTGGAAGTGAACTATCAGGGAAGAATTATAAGTTCATAGGTGTTTTATCTATAGGRTCACTTTTGTCTCCATTTCTATTCTGACAAATGCCGCAACATCTGTGTATTGCCATTTCCATGCTATGAACATTGGTACTTAAGATACAGGAGCACTGAGCATCTCTTCTCTTCACTTTGAAGATGTTCCAAACATGCTGCTACTTTGTTTAATATCTAACCTTGGAAAGTTAGAACAGACTTTTCTATGTTTAACCTTAAGAAGTAGCATCAAGGTCCATATCAAGACCATGAAATTGTAGCCTGAAGACTGCAAATTTCAAAAAGGTTATGAGCAACTGAATAGACAAAGCTGCAATAGAAATGTTCATAGACTGTAACTAGCTGTTGCTTGCTCTCCAGCTATAATTTATAAATGGGGAAAAAAAAAGAAAATTACTTTTATTTCTTCCTTTAAAAGAGTTAACACAGATGTTAACAGTTTTCCACAAGACCTCAGGTACTGTCAGCTCCAAATTCCTTTAGAGTTATTCAGAACATTTTGAAACAACATCAAGTTCAAAAACTAAGACACACAAAGGATGTGGAACAAATTTAAGATTTTAGTAAAGAGACTTGTTATATTCACATGTCTTTAACATTGCCCATTGTCCCCRAGATCTATCGGCTACATATTGAAAACTACTAAACTGGTAAAGTTAGCAGTGGATTTTCCTCAATCAAAACCTATATATATTATGACCAGTGGGTCTAGTAACTTCTTTATGTATTTTACTGTTGACTTCTAAGCAAGAGGCTTTTTAGGACAGTCTCCGGTTGTCATAATTTTATACAGTGTTTAGACAATAGGATCCTTTCAAGGCTGTAAGATATTCCTTTTTTCTTTACCACTTTATTGGATTCAATAAGAAAACATAAAAGAAAATAYCTGGACTTGATCACTCTTGAAAATGTTTCAGAACACACTGAAAAGCTACACCGAACAAAACAATTAGGCTTACTACACCACTAATTTCTCTGTAGGGAACATTAGATTTCATAAATTAATCACAATTTCCAAACCATTAGACCTGTTACAGCATATGTGTCATTGCTTTGCTCTGTTTYGGGGGTTTTTCCTGCCCTTTAGAAGGAAAAGGAACACAGCAACAATATAAATRAAAAAAAAAAGCTTTCAGTGAGAAAAGTTAAGGTTCAACATAAATYCTTGCCAATCGGAAAAAGACTCTAGTTTGGTGAACCAGGCATTTTAGCATTATAGGAAATATCAGAAAAGTTTTAAACAGYTAATAGTGATCTTCTGTTTTTGTGTATAGCAGGTAAATGTAGTTTTCTCTGCATAGTTTGTTCTTGTAACTGATGCAAGACAGAGAGGAAAAAAAGAGTATGACCTACTTCCTTGTAGAGTAAACGTAAGAATTCTGTAGCTGCTTTTTGAGCACTGAGYACCTTTCTGGTAAACAAGATTGATTATTGCAATGTAGTAGACAAGGCTGCAGTGAGAGTTTCTTTAAGAGAACTACTCCAAGATTCAACTTATCAGTCTGCACTTAGATGAGAGTTAAAGAGAATTGTGAATTGAAAGAACTTGGCCTATTGATTAGGAAACTGCTGGAAGTTGTGAGCCACTATTTCCTKCAAAGGTGTACTGATATCACACAATTTAAATCACAGTAAGAGGCACTTTCAAAAAATGTAATGCAGCTGGGCAGATTATGTGAAGCAGGTAAATAACTTTACATTACCTAGGCAATATTTCAGCCAATGCACTGAAAAATTCTGCAGCACTTTCCCAATGTCTTTGTGGAGCCAATAAGCAAGTCAGGTGAGAACCTCAGCTAAGATATAGTGTCTCAGTCTCCCATCACAGGATTTGTAATAGTTTACTTWTTCAGAAGGTTACAGTGGAACTGTTCAGAACTCATATGGTAATAGGACTGCATTTAGCTACAAGGGACACATTTGCTTACCCCCTTTTTTCCCCTTCAGTGATCTAGGACTGTTGCTTTCAGCAAAGTTCTTCATTCAGAAACATTAAAACAATTCAAAAAATCCTCTACTGAAACGCCTTTTGCTTTTGTTAATCTATACAAGCAGAGAGGATGGCATTAGGCCAAATACATTAGCCATAATGTGTTAGCTTAATGCCAGGCACAATTTAAGCCTTTAGATGGTTTAGTTCAGTTAACACTAACATAGCTGCTCTTTACAGCTTCAATGATTTGTGAGGCTGTTGCACAAAAGAATATTTTGGTTGTGTGGGTTAAAAATCAAAAATGTTAATCTTATTAAATATATACTCTTTATACCCTTTTCAACCTTGAAACTCATTTCTAACCTAAAGATGCAAAATTATTCTGTTTCAGTTAGCTACCCAGAACTGCCTTCTTGTTATCAGTGTTTAACTCCAAATTATAAGATAATGGGATGTTTGATCACTAGAAAATTAGAATCTATGCACAGTTATGTACATGCTTTCTTTCTGACAGTTAAGAATTTTTGAAACATAAGAAATTTTCCAACTATTTTCCTTTTGTACACAGTCAACTTTTTTAATAGATGATTTTAGTACTAGTATGACAGAATAAATCAGCTCATTACACCAACACTTGTCTGAGCAATTGAGTATTAGCTTCTGATCTTTCAGTAAAGAAACTAACCATCAGATTGTACAGACTTCCAGATTCCTCTCTAAAGGTCATTCTACTATTTGTACCATTTTGTTTCTCCACAGAAAAACCTATCGATTTTTTCCTCCTCTCTGACTTCCCTCATGTTTCTATCTCTCCTTACAGTCTGGTAATTACTAGAAACAGAATKATATAGGCATGGATTTTTTATTTTAAGTTATGCCTGTATGCAAAGTCAAGACTTAAATTCCTTAGTTGCATAATTTTCTTGGCTGTCATCATCTGTTGCAAGTTTTTTGCATATCATATTCCTGCTGCCATACAGCCAATACAAACCCATTGGTTTTAATAGATTTGTATAAGCTCAGTAAATTCAAATTTCAGATTTTGATTACTGACACATCTTTTACTGTCAATGAATTTGTAGCACTAAGAAGTTTCAAGCACTAATAACTTTTTTATGTCATTTTAGAGAGCAGTTTCTCCAGATGAATTATATTTAATTACATCTCCTTTRATCTTTTTTGGAGCTTAAAGCTGGAAGGCTCTTATAGGGTCACTGAATACTATCTCCCATTGCACACAAACATACCCTATATGGTACCCTTACTTGTTCAGTCTGTTGCCTTTATTTTGCTTAACTTAATAAGAAGGACTCAATACATTTTTAGATGCAACTTCTCACAATTCTAGCATTCTTCTACAATATTCCTTAATTTATTATATTTTTTTGAAAAAAATCATTTGTATCATTTCCATCTTTCTATTGAATTAACAATTACATSGTTTATGTCCTTAGGAGAAGATTCATGCAGTTGTGATAACATTTGTTTCAAATATTYTTATCTTTTCAGTCATCTCTTCTGTCAAAAGACCAGCTAAATGGAGCTTTTCTAGTTTATTCCTTCATTTCTGAGGTTAAAAAGAAAACTGTTCTTAGAAATAATGTAACTCACAATATGGTCTTATCATGATTCCAAGTGTCTTTTTTTAATGCTGTCCCTAATGGCCTTTCAATTACATAGTTCCAAGAAATAAAACTATTTAAAATATTTCCAATAGCTTTTTTTGCAAAGCAAAAAAAAGTTGCTTTATATGTAATTAGAATATCATATAAATATTTTACTAGAGTATGCATCTAGCAAATGAGCAAGACAATTCCCCAAAGATATAAAAGTGAAGCTGATTTTGTCTTATTCTTCTGATGCCTTATTTTGATACCTAGTCTAAACTATTCTATCTGATGTTTGTGACTRGGTTATAGATTTCCCTCTCTAAGCAGGGGGTAAAGAATGAATAAGCTTGTAAAGAGAACTTCATTTCCAAATTGGCATTGGTTAGTCTCACGTGATTACTAGGAACACTTCAAATATACCAAGACTCTTATCAATTTAGGCAAAGAGCCAGTAGAGCAAGTTGAGAAGTTTTAAGTTCATTTTTGTATTATTCCAAGATGTGGAATAGGATAGGGTAAAAATAGCAAGATCATGAATGTTTTCCCTTTTATCACTAAAAAAAAWARRRGKTTYC
>PTEX01000148.1:1009371-1104282 GCA_003342815.1 Eudromia elegans | reverse complement strand
TTTGTCTCCAATTTCAAACAATTTTTAGGCTAACAATTAYCTAATGTATTATTCTTTCTAAGGCAGAGTCTGTACATCTGTGCTGAGCTTGAATGATGTTGCCTTTCATTKTATCAGGGCTAATAAAGTTATAAATTGTGACAGACTGAAAGACCAAAKCAACCCATTATGTTGCTTATTTTCCTCCACAGTGCAATTCTTCCCTTCTATTTAGCTCACATTATGAAATCTATAAGCATGTCAACCAAGAATTGCCTGCATTTTACTTCTTGTACTACACTGAATCAATAATAAGGTTTTGGATATTGTATCAATGCCAGACACATTGACACAGAAATTCTAGAATCTAGTATTCTATCATAATTACAGTGTTACCCTCTAAGAAATGTTTCTTTCCAGTGGTGTGGTTATGATGTACAGTATATTGTGAGAGCTCCAAAGAGCAACCAAACAATRACCTTCCATTTTGGACTCTAAACAGAGCATTCCTGACAATTCGAGAGTACCACCACAAAAACCTGCAGTAATTTTCTTTTTCAAAAATCCACCTGGTACAGTTCTATTGACTGCTACTCATCTATTTTTACAATGTATGGCTACAAATCTATGCATCTCACTGCTTTATTAGATGGAGAAAAGATGCTGGGCAACATAATATCAAGGCCTATATTGCACCTCTTGATATGCTGAGCCCTGGCTTCATCTCTTTGCTGCAGGCTAAGACACAGAGACAACAATGGCATTTGTCAAGCCACCAGGCTGGGAAGAGTCAAGGGCCCATGTTTTGTAATCTCTGAAAATACTGTAGAATCTTATGTCTCCATTACTTTTCTCCATAAGAAAAGTGTGATATGAAAAAAAGGATTCTTAACCATAACAGCAGAACAAGTTTTTGTTCAGATACACAAATATATGGCAGCTCCAGTCTTGTACTCTGCAGTTCTCTGAATTGCCCTCAGATACAACATAGTCAAAGAGTATTCCTCAGAGGAATGGATTTGTAATACTCTTAAAAACCTGCCCTTATCCTCCAAATTCTCTTTACCTGTTGTTACTACCTACAAGACAGTGGAAAAGGCAGCATATAAATTAGATGTTGTTCTCTCCTCATCTAGAGCACAGTACATTAATCCAGAGAAACTCACAAAAGTTCAGGAAGCCAGAACATTCCTTCAGGCTCACTCATATCTATATAGCCAGAARTAGAAGACTTAAAGGGAATATAAATTGGGTATAGGGTAGGATTGATTCATCTCACTCATTTTGGAGACCACAATTCCTAGCCACAAAAACTGGTTAGAAAATAGTTGTAAACCTTCTGTTTTACATGAACAATATTCCAAAATTGTTACCCTTTAAATTCAGAACACTAGCTAAATTTTCAAATTTTCTTTGCCTCTGCTTCATTATTATGACTAAAATAACGCTCATTTTGTCTCAATCATTGAAATGGCTTGTTTAAATGAAGTGATATAAAGTATATTTCCCATTTAATGTGAAATATAAATTTAATATTGAAAGTGTTATAAAAGCTTACTAAATGAACTAAAACAATTAAGCTGGAGTCAAACACTAAGACTCAAACACATGATGCTGACCTTGACAAAGCAATTAAGTTTCAACATTATCAACAAGTAGTAATTATCTTTCTCCAAAGTTGTTTTTTCCCCTGATATAATTTCCTTACTATTTGTTTTGACTAGCTCCAAATGCATGCATTTGGATACCTTGAATGGTACAGCTTTTCAAATAAAGCCCACCTGGTAGGACCCTCTTTCTTGYTCACAGCAAGATGCTAAGCAAAATTCTCTTTCCTTCTCTGACATCACTCATCAGAAAGTTTGGTAGCAAATCTCTCAYCACAGAAGACCTCCATGTCTTCTCCATTTTTCCGCCAATGCTATGTAGAAGATACRGAGGCAACATCACAGGACCTCTTCTATCATGTCTGCTGGGTATGTTCCCAGTTACTTGATACTACTGCATTGTCCCATTTATCAGAGAAGATACTTAATCTTCATCATAACAACAAGCTGTTTTGTCYATCTAGCTTATTATTGAAATCATGCAATCTTTGGATACCCAAGTGAAAAACTTTTGCAAGTTTTCCCAAAGGAGAAAGAACCAATAAWGTATGTCTATTTCATCACTAGTATCTGTTTCTGTACTCCTGAAAGCRTTAGCTCTCAACAACCCTGTCCCATAGTTTCTTTCCCCAAGCACTCACTTCTTCTGCAATATATTAAACTAGTTGAATGTGTGGTCTGAGTATGAGTGATATGAAATCAGGTAGGAGCATGGTACCAACACAGCCAAGCAAGATACTGGATCACTCTGCAAAGGGTTCTCCCTTTTGCAGTCTGACATTTATGTGACTGCTTTAAAATAAACTGCTTTTCATCAACTTTTCTCATTTTAAAGTAACTCCTGCATTCTTACGCAACTAGGAACTAGAGCTGCCCAATGTGATTCCAAAAGAGGCTATACAAAATATCATTTGTAGGTGCTTTTGATTAAAAGACATGACAAAATAATGGGTATGAAGCACAATGAAGTAATAAAGTAGGAAGACTATGGGAAAATATGTTTGTTTTCAACTCCAGTAGCAGTTACCAATTCAAATAATGTATATTTCATTTAAATTTACTGCACAGAATAAAAAAGGCATGAATACTATATACACCATATAATTCTTTCATGGATTCTTTACTACAATCTGGTTTTGGTATTTTTAATAAAGAATAAAAAGAAAAAAAATTGAAAATTGGTATTATAGGCCTAAATGACTTATTGCAAATATCTTAGTTACATTGCCTTCATCCCTATTTCATATCAATTTTATGGATCATATTTCAGATGAGACTCATATAAAGCATTGTCTGCTTCATACATGTGCTATATATTTTAGATCTAGGTAAAGAGCAAATTCACTTAAGTGTTTGTGGACATGTGACATTCTAGTGCCATGTGTACATGACAAAGATATCAGCAAGACAGATGTTATCTCTATATAAAGTTTTAATCRCAATAATTGATGATGGCTGACAGTATAATCATTCTGCAGATATTCCTTAGCTCTGGGCATCACAATTCTTCTATGTTTCCATGTTGAAAATTACCATTTGAGAGGGCAACACACACCAGGCAAACACAAGCTCTAATCTGATTACATTTACAGTAATTCTTAGCCATACTCATCTACATATTGTTTTGCAAGTGTTCTTTCACTGAGGTTTATCATCACTTTGAGAAGCACTGTCATATTCTTCTTTGCCCTAAGGTTTTACATACAACCAGATATATGCAAAAATTAAATACCTGGGATATTTGGGGTCTGTACTGCTCTTGAGGCAGAAGACATATCTCCTGTCAGTTTGTACTTATTTATACCAACTTCTTTATGCTTCTACTAGCTTCAAAAGATAAGGCATTCAGTTTTACAACATAGAATCATATTGTTGCTTTTGCTATTCTGAGTTCTAGAGGCTGTTGTAACAAACRCTGATATTCTATGCTGTACTCTGAAGAATAAGAAAGTCTTTTTTTACTTCAGTGTGAACTGAACTATTTTCTTAGTCCTCAACTTTTAGATTRCATTCTTATCTTGCACCAAGACAATTGTGTTTATTCTAATTCTTATTAAATATTGCAACTTAAAAAAATAAAAAACAAGGGTAAAAAMCATCTACCTTTCCACTTTTCTGAGYTGTAAGTAACCTATGTACAACTCCAGGCTTTGAGTTAAGATATAATCCAGTGTGTTTGTTTTTGCAAAGTTTTCATCAGGTTCTGTGTAGCTGCGGAACATAGTACTGAACAAATCTCAGGCAGGAAGGTGATGTACCTCTAGGTATCCAGTGGTCTCAGATATAGGCTATTGACCTGAAACAGGTAGAGTAACCCAATATGCTTCATGTCATAAATGCCTCAAGCAATCAATTAATGCAATATATAAAGAAATATGATTTCCCAGCTGTGATTTAGCTGCAATTCTCTAAAAAAAACTATGAAAATCCATTTCTTTCCACAAATTGTCCCACACTCAGACTGATATTTTCTGAATAGTAAATAGCAGATTTCTGAAATTCTGAAGTTTCAGAAATAGCAATTTTCTGAATAGCAAAAAAATACGCCATTTTCAGAGCTTCAAACAACTTTGATAAGAACTCTTTTCTATTCTAGAAGAATGCCATGGGAAACTTGTTTCCATGAAAAGTCAACACATCCTCTTGGGACAGAGGCAGGTCCAGCAAAAATGCATATTAAGTGTTAAGATTCTTCTATCTTGAGTAAACATTTATATTAAAAAATATCAATTACAATACTCTGCTTACAATGCAATTAGTAGGTAAAATACTGCTTCTCCAAAGAGGACACTCTGGTATCATTATTCAGGGGACAGTCATTTGGCCACCGTAAGCTGCCTTCCTCTGAGATTTGGCAAAAGTTTGCTTTCAACTTAATTGCATTTTTATAGTTTTAATCAGAGATAGATGAACTTTCATTCATGAAGTTTCAGAGTTGCTCCAATTTTGTGGACTGGGAATTTCCACATGGCATTGAAGGATCATTTGTATATAGACCTCCAGTTTTGTAATGTTGACTTTAGGGAGAAAGAAGGTAGAAATTTGTTGTTGAGGCTGTTATGTTACAGTAAGTGATTTTTTTTTCATTATATATTTCATGCATCAACTGTAAGGCAACAGAGAACCAAGTGATCTCAAAAATAGGAACACAGTAATATACGGAATTCAGAATGGGCCAGACAAGCACAGTAAGATTAAGAGAAAAAAAAATCATTAAATTTTACCCACTTAAATGAGGTGTTGAGGCAGACTGTAGCTGTACATAAATGCCAAGGTACTGCCCTGAGGACACCAAGTCTGGCTATAAACAGCCTGGAACCCTCACCTACACACTCAGCCCATGGGCTCACTTAAACACAAGCCTGGACCTCTTGTCTCTGGCTGAGCTATGTTACAGGTTTGCCTGTTGGCAGCTCCATCACAGTCATGTCCATATCCAGCCATCAACAATGCTGATCCAGCCCCTCACCTGACTTGCTGGCTTGACCTTGAATTAGCCTTATCACTGTGAACCTGCCTGGCAATCACTGAACTGCTTCTCACTCCAGCTATTACTAAGGAACCTGATCCTAACCCCATTCTGCCAGCTGACTTCCCAGGTTGACCTTGGACCCTCTTCATCCCCATATATTTGCATAATGGTCACTGAGCTGTGTCTGACACTGGACTGTCCAGCTGTCACTGGACCTGATCCTGACTTGTGTTCCTGGCATGATTTGGACCTGCTTCATCATCAAGGTCTTGTCTTATGATCCAGACCATACTCAGCTGCCATTCCTGTGCTTGACTGCTTCACCTTGCTTAGGTGCAGTGGAACAGGACCCCTGCACTGTTAGTTGTGTTATAGTGCCCAGCTYTTGATTCTCCATGACCTAGTGAGTGGCTGATCCTTGCTGTTCCCTCAGAGAACCTACAGTCCGGACCATAGCATGTCATATCCTCACTGATTTAAATCAGAATTCAGAATGATCACCTTGYAATATCTAACCTCCCCCCTTTTACAAAAGGGGATCCAAACCTATTCTTTTAAYACAGATACGTCAGATGCCAAGAACACAGGCCTAACAACCCTAACATTTAGTCATGCTTCCACAAAAGGATTAGCACCTGAGGAATATAAGCTAATTACTGTTAAGAGTTGCAGCCAAATGACTAAGCCAGTCACTAGGCCCTCATGTGAGCTTCATTTAATAGCATAGCTACTCCATGTGATATAAGGAATTGCTGAATGAGACAGATAATGTGARAAACTGAGAAAAGTTATAGATACTTTTGCAAGGGGTGGCTTGATTTTAAAAAGTGGCTATGAAGTTAGGTCAGGAATGGTTGCTCTTCACATACAATTGCAGGGTAGCACTGGGGACCTCTGAGGGACTCAAGTCTTGCAATGCCAGCAATATCCAAGAAAAGACACGAGTAAAATCATACCGTTAGTGTTACCTAGGTAACAGTATCAGAAATGCCAAATTTMAGTATGGATGTTACAAACTAGTGTCAGTGAATAGTAGCAGAAGTGAGTTGCTTATTTGAGTGGAGACTGGGTCAGAAAGAGATATCAAGGCACCAAAAATGAGAAACAGGTTTARAAACAGCAAAAGGTATAAGGTATGCAAATGTAATCCAGGCTGCTGCATGCACATGTGTACCTGCTAAGAAGCTCTGTGCTTAACTGCCAAGCACAAAGCAAGGCAATAAACCAAAATTGATTTAAGATACTGTCAAACCTGCTTTTCTGGTCTGCAGAACTAGMGAGGGGAAAACAAAGGTGTAGGGGAACAGCTGAGACACACAGAGCACCCTGGTATCACCAGGTCAGTCCAGGCCAAATAGCACCAGTCTCTTCTCAGTTATTTCCTAACAGTTAAACCTTGAAAGATCTAGGAATGACTTTTGCACATATGAGGACATACAATATTCAACCCCTGTAGCAGATGTTCAAAGCACATTCAAAACCAGTCAGAGTTTTAGGGACATTTCTTGAATGGTAGAAGGAATCCTGATATTGGATATGAATCAGAGCAGGCTAACATGTGGCTGTATTATTGTTTTCACCAAACCAATACGGGGTGAAAAGAATCAATATATATCAAAGGCAAGCTACTATCAGCTTGTTCTGAAGAATTCTGACACTTCCACTTCTCCTCTCCTGACCACATTTTACTGATGTGCTCTCTTTGCACACCAATTTACTTATCTATGGCTTTCATTGTTGCTTAATAYAATTTCATTTTTAGCCTGGAATAATTTTCTATTGTTACATGCCTATTTGTGATTCATATCTACTTTCTTAGCCATACATATCCCTTGCAATCTATAGCTCTAAGGAATTTATCTKAAGGAAACAGTCCCTGAAGTAGTATTATAACCCTGAAGGGTGGTGAAAATAATTCATAAGCAAAGTTAGCAGCTGCTCCTGATGTTGTATAGCTTTATCCTGTGCTACTGAAGAGAAGATGGAGGGTAGCATGTTTATTTGCTTTATAAATAGCTACAAATATGCACCTCAAGACGCAGACASAGGTTTCCTTATCCATCCATTAGTGTCCAACCAGGAATTTTCATTCAYACTATCCTAAAGGCAATCTAATTTGGAGGGTGCTGTTGATATTGTGAGATACTTATTTCCTTAAAACSAGTTGTGCTTTGAGAGCCATGTATTTTCCTCTGACAGATGCTCTAAGGATCTTACATGGCTATCTCTGTGATCATCCCCAAGAATAAATTAAAYCTAGTCATCACCATACAGCACCCTTAGGTGGCTAAAGAATTGTATGARTCACTACATTAATGTTACTTTAAAATGATGCTTACCCTGTAGTAGTTTCAAAAGAAAATGGTCTAACAGGCTTCTTTGGGGCATTCTGCCCTTCTGCAACATGGGTTTGAGGGTGGGTGATGGATTTAGAAGCTTATTTTGCTGCCAGAACCACAGTGTCATTATGCATTATTTCATGCAAAAGAGAGTTCTATTTGCAACATTAAATTATAATGCAAACACTCCATTATATTTTTACTGGTTAACTCGCAATCCAAAACACTTTGACTCAAAATGCTTTATGCAAGAACCACCTAACTCCCAGGTGCAACCACAGCCCAGGTGAAGCAGTTTGCAATAATACAGCACTTATCTGTTATTCAGTTGGGACTTCAAATAAGAYCCAAAGTTCCTGCATATTTTACCTTGCACCAAACTCCATGCTACATTGTCCACTTACAGTAATGAGAAAAAAAAAAAATTGCTCAATCAATTCTCTTAAAAAAAAAAAAATATTCCCTGGGAGATTTCATGAAGAGGAATAATGAGCTCAGTATTATGAATGAAGYTTCTTTCCTCAGGGCAAAAGAAAACGATGAGTTTTCTTGCAGCCAAACCCAAGCTGTCCCTTAACAGCCTAGCAACATCTTACTCTTGGAATCATTCATAATGGCAGAACTTCCTGGATTATCTTTTTTAAAAAAAAATCTCAAAATAATAATAAGCATATTAGGAGCTCAATACATTTCACAGTACCTGGGAGCTGCTGCGGTGCCAGGGGGCCAGGGCAGGAAGGAGAACATGGTTGCAGTGTGGGCGCTCCTCACCACAGGGAACTGCCAGTTGAGCCACGACTGCTAGCAGAGCCGTTCAAACCACAACRCRGCCGTTAGCCCCGGAATTTAAACTMGGGCTGCGACCGTTAGCAGAGCCGTTTGGCGGGGGTGGGGTCGGCTCCAATGGGGGCTGCAACCGTTGGTGGGGCAGTTCAAATCGGCGCTCGGCGGTTGGTGGGTCAATTCAAAACCCGGGGCTGCGGCCGTTGGTGGGTCAATTCAAAACCCGGGGCTGCAGCCGTTGGTGGGTCAATTCAAACCCAGGCTCGGCTGTTAGAGGGGCAGCTCAAACAGCTGCTGGGGCCCTCGGGAAGCAGCTCAGAGGGCAGCACAGCCGTTGAAATGGCAGCCCTAGCAGGGCTGTGTGTGTGTCACTGAGGCAGTTCAAGCAGGGCCCTGGCTGTCAACAGGTCAGTCAGAGCAGGATTTGGCTGCTGTTTGGACAGTTCAAGAGTGACTTGGGGCCCAAATATCTGCAGGAAGGACAACACAGCAGGGTGCAAGCGGTCCAGGAAAGTTCTGGAATGTACTGAAGGCAKTTCCCTGAGGCAGCTCCTTGCTGCAATGGGAGGCATGCTCTGTGGGACCTGTTRAAACAAGGAGGAGCTATTGCAGGAGAAAAAAAAAATAAAAGTCAAGGATGGTTTTGAGAGTGTGGAGTTTCACATCCTGAGAGGAAGAAGGAAGATAAACAGCAAAATTTTATCTCTYTGCTGCTGGGCAACAGTTTTTGGCCTGTTCAGTACCTGTCTGGCAGTATCGTGTCATAAACTCCTCTGGAAAGAAAAGAGGCCCAAGAAAGGTGGCTAATCTTCCAGAACAGCCTCCTTAGAGCACAAAATCCGTCCCTTACAATGCACAGAATCACACAAGTGTGACAGAAGGCCAGGATGGGTGAATTCCTAACCGAGCTGCAACAGGAAGATATACAATTAAAATTAGATAACAGAGGAAAAAAAGATACTATGAGGGTGATTAAGTACAGGAGCTGATTACCTGAAGAGACTGTGGAGCCTCCCACCTTGGTATTCAAGACTAATGTGGACATGGGTCTGAGCAACCTGATCTGGGCAAAATTTCCTGAGCAGGGTATTGGACTGGATAACCTCTGAAGGTGCCTTCCAGTCTAAGCTATGATTCTATGACTGAAACTTTTCTTGGCGATATGGGGTACAGTTGCAGTTGACTCAGTTTCTTAAACAGTGATAACTCGTGCTTTAAATCACAAAGAAAAAACAAGTGCTGAATTGAAAAGGACATTGTTTACGGCAGATTTTTAGGATGGAAAAAGCCTGTGGCAAATTTGAAATGCATGGATTTCACCTAGAATATGCAGAATATGGCTAAACTTTACAAGTTGGGAAACTTTTTTTTTTAATCTGGGAAMTTAACTCCTCTTCTTGTCAATATTTCTTGTTGCTAAACTAGAAAAGGCTGTAGTAATGTGCCCTGTGGTCAGTGTTCCCAAGCTGCCTCAAACCCTCTGGGACCAATACAGTGTTGCAACAGCTACCTAGTCCTGGAATGCAAAAGATATTATGGGAAACAGTGAAAAATGAGTAGAACTTCTTGAATAAAAGTCGCTGCTCAATCATGAACAGAGCAAACCAAAAATAAGCACCAGCTTAAAGAGCACCGTGACTTGTTCATCGCCTTCACGGAGATTTTCGAAAGCAGAAGGATAAAAAGGTAAAATTAAAACTTACCTGCAGTCTTACCAAATTAATTGTATTTAAATATTTTCTGAGCAAAAGAAGTATTGTTTACAGTAATCCATGGCTATGTGTTATTACTGTGTGTGCAGCATATTACTGTTCTTGATGCTGTATAAATGCATGGGATTTGGAGGAAGGTGTTGTATTTCAGGAATCAGRTCAGCTGTAGAGGAGGGCACCTGCAAGGGTTTTCTTGAGGCCTGACAGGGGTTGTTTGCTCAGCAAGTTGAGATACAAGAAGTCAGGACAGTGGCCGTGAGGCGTCCTCTGAGAATGAACTGCATTATAGACAAAAAATAAAGGCACTCTTGATCTCTATACTGAAGAGGCCGGTCTGAAATGTGATTGGAAATAAATCACTGTTGTGTTGAGAAACATTGTTTCCCATGTACAACACAGGGAAAGAAAAAAGAGATGGCTGCAGAAAATGGAAAAGAGCACTCTTTCACACTGGATAATTATGCCTTGGGGACAGGAGGCTTGGCGGGGGAATGCACCAGCCTATAGCCATGCAAGGTGTTCAGTGTCAGACATTTGGCTGGTGGATCCCATCACAGTTTTTGCACATAAATTTCTGTGGCAAGGATGAGAGAGCAAAATCTCCAGATGACAAGTCGTAGTCTCACAGTGCTCTGGCACCACAGAATGAATGCCAGCAGCTCAGGGACTGCACATTCTGCAAAAGGCCAAAGATCTTCAAGATTGTGCCTGACTATCAAAGCAAGTATGAGTGTTGCAACTGTGACTGCCAAGGTATAATTTTTATTTCTAGCGAAAAAATGGGGACTTACTCTTTCATTTCTTCCACACAATGTGCAAGAATTGGTCCTTTAATTCTGTGCATCAGTGGTCTCTGTAAGGCCCATGCAGGGCTCAGATTTTCTGTTTAGGGCCATGTCTCGGGTTTTGGCCTGAGTGTATAGTACAGTTCAAAGCAAAAGCAAGAAGGAGCTAGGAATAAAGAACATGTGATATACTTTAGCAAAATAAGTCAAGTCCACCTCTGTAAGAACAAGAAGATTTTGTAAGGCAAATGTTTTTTGATAAGAGCATGAAAGAGTAGACGAAGAGCACCAACATCAACAGAAGTATCTGAAAAAGATACATTGTTGGGATAATTATTTTGGGATGGGATGAACAAAAGCAGCAGTTTATTCTTGTCTTACACACATGGCACAACATACAGAACCAGCACGAAAAAACTTACAAAACCTCGTACACCATGCTTCCTCTCCAATAGCTTCTATTAAGTTACAACATCATAACGAATCAGGTATTTAGGTACAACAGATTTCCAGACATGGATAGTCTCCCATAACTAGGGAGATATTATTTTTGTAAGCTACTTAGACAAACATTATTTTTTTACATGTTTAATACAGTACAGTATCCTTAACAGAGTTCAAGATATTCACAATGAGAATCAAATACTCTATAAAACAGCAGAATTTCTCATCTTCGGACAGGCCTACATTCTCTCCTGCCTTGTCTGGGTTACAGATGAGTAAGAAGTCTTCTTTACCCCACTTCCCAAGCTAGACATTGTTTTAAATTAAAAAGAAAATTCTATTTACATTTTTTTTAATTTAGTACAAATTTTTGTTCCCTCTCCCCCTATTACCCCCCGCCCCCCACAAACAACTGCCATTTAGCTGGTAGAAATATTAGCTGTCAGGCTGATATGGACACTTGAAAAAAAATGTTGACAACATCTTGTTGGATGCCAAAATGAAAGATGGTCACAGCCCATGATTAATTATTTTTCTTTTTTCCTGCTAGATATAAGAATTTGTGTCCAGTGAAGACAAATGACTGCTGTCATCTATTTTTTAGAGATAATGTACTACTTACGGGCCAATATATAAAACCTCATTTTTATTTATTTTACATACAAGCTGTCCTACTCCCTTTGTTGCAATYATTTGCATATCAGTTCTTTCCTTATTAATAGTTATAACAACTCTGCTGTGTTATGGTACTACCATAAACCCTTCCAAACCCCATTATATCAAACAATAACAGTTCTCTTATCCACAGTCCCACTGGTATTTCTGGGTTGATTCTTAAGAAAGATTTTATTCTGATTGCAATTCAAGCCCATTGAGGCCTGTGGTCATCTTTAATTTCTCAGCTTTGGATTAGATCTACTATAATGAGGTTGACAAACTCTAGCCCTTAAGCAGTTAATCAACATACTAAAGAAAAGCAAAAAAGAATCTTCTTTATACATACAATATGTGTTTTGTTTTGTTTTTACATTGAACATTATCATAAAAGGCATGTTTATGTTATTTTGAAAATGCATTATTACAGAACATTATAAACACTGTTATATCAAACACATTCTCAAAAACTGGAGAAATTACTGACACAAAAACTGAAAGAGCTTCAGTAGAATTCTTCCAGTGCTATACTTGCATATTTCTTATTTCAGCATCTTTTACTGCAAACAGAATTTGACCGTATGAGAACACATAAACTCAACCAAAAAGCTGAAACAGTTTTCAGTAAGACCTGGATATGCTATTTAATGAGACTAATTTAATATCCAATGTCTTCCTTTTACTTGTATGTCTGTTCTGTTACCTTCATTCACACATAGCAATCTCTTAATTCCCAGATAGTCTCATTCACTTGAGTGGTATTCAGTGATATATGTACMAAAAAACACATAGGCAAAAATACCAAAAACTGCTTTTACACTTTTAAAATCTCTGTTTTTCCCACAGCTAACATTTTCTTCATATAAATTATAATTGAAAAGGACAGAGGATTAATATCTGCAAGGATTTTATATCATAAATCAGYATACAAACTTTAGGAAGTAATTTTTTTTCAGTTGTGCTATAGTTCTGACAACCTAAAAATATATCTGGTGTAACAAGGAGTAAATTTCATAGGCCTAAGTGCTTTATTTCTGTACTTGTRTATGTCACTCTTCATACTCCCCCAACCTGGCACGGTTTAAGAAAGTTAATATGTATATATGTCACACTAACATGAAATCATGATGTTATTTTCTCGTCTCACCACCAATTTTCAGTACAATCAGTAACGGAAATAGTCTAAGTGAAATGTATTTTTTTTCAAGTAGTTAGCCTAACATAATGTTGCATGAATTATAATGTGAGCTTGGGTTCCTATCTTGCAGAAGTTTAGAAATGCATTTAACTTCATATGYTGGGAGTCGTGTTATTTACTGTAGTGAGACGATTCACAGTTCAGGAAGTTAAACAGAATAAGATAAGAAAAAGAGGAACAACTTTTAATACTACTAAACTGCATAAAATATAACTCATGAAAAAACATTTACTATAGTGTTATGCATGTTGTCTCATTTCAATATAAATATTTTCTCTTGACTAGAAAGACTAAAAGTGTCACCCTTTTCAGAGGAAAAAACACAAACCGTACTTAAATCCCAAATTCTCACCATACCACACCATATCATGTGTGGTAACCTATGAAGGAGCCCTTTGACAACACAACAATGTTAACTTGCTCACTGATTTTTAGCATGTGTCTACTTTAGTTGCTGTAATAAAACTCCATGTTATATATATACATACATATTAAAAAAATCCAAGTGTAAGTAATTATACAGTAATCCCACACRTAGAACAACTAGTTGCACAGGATATGATATGTAAAGCAAATCACTGAAAATCTTTTCAGTCTTTGGGATGATGTAAGTATAACCAAAATTTATAAATAATGATTGAATTTTCATAAGAGAAGGTTTCTGATAGAGGGGCAGGAGGAATTCTCTCCTGCTTACCCTCGTTCTTAATGGTTTTTATAGAGTCAGTCTCTTCCTCCAGTAAACTACCTTTTTTTTTCTTAGATCCAGCAATATCTATTATTGATAATTAAAAATATATTAATATTCTTCTGTATAACAATACTAATTAGGTTACCAGTGACTTATTCGTAACAGATAGGCTGTTCTTGCTGAAATTTAGGGCTATCTAAACTCCAGAAGTATAAGAATCTCTGGTCAAATTATGTCAAAATCTAATGAAAAAGAAATTATTTTATGTGAAAATTCAGCTACCTTCTATTCTAATAATTCAATCCAATTTTTACACACACCCCCAAAAAAAAAAAAAAAAAAAAAGTCTTAAAGTTACAAGCCTGTAATTATACACGGCAAAGAAAGGAAATTGCTCCTTGCTAATGGAAATATATATAGGTTTTTAAGTTCTGACCCCTCCCTAAGCTGCTAACCATCACACAACATATGCCATTTGGCAATTTGTCTCCTAGGATATTCACAAATCTCCTTCCAGTGCTCTCCAGCTGTTCCTTCTGCTGAAGATCCCAAGGTTAACCGGCCAATGACCTCATTCCTTGACCCCCTATCTGAATCTAAAACCAAAAATTCAATGCTGATATCATCAAGGCCCTCACAAGGAATGTCAAAGACAAACAATTCATTGAACACAGCATTCGGGGTGCATTTCTTCACATGGGTTTTCTTTTTAGAAATTCTTTTCTTAGCATGGTACAGGTTCACTTTCACATAAGGATCTGCAATGACAAGAAAAAGAACATGTATCAGCTACTGAATATGGTCCTTCAGAAATTCATCAATCTTGTTAATGATAGGCTTTGTAATATACCAGCATAATTGCATCACAAGAGGAATTGTTTCAGCTTAGGGAAGGTGATTCATCTCCTTTAACTTTGATGGTCACAGTCAGTCCCTTTACCTTCCTTTATAGTCACCAAAAATGTTATCAATATAACCAGCAAAGTTCAGGGCATGATGTCTCCTTTATGATATTAATCCTCCATGCTAATCCATTAACCTGAATGATTACATCATCACTGCACATAAAGATGAAAATATACTGAATACTGATAGACTATTAAATATGTATAGTTAAATACTTACATGTAATAGAAATCTACTTTTCACACTTACTCAACAAGTAAGGGTTAATCATTAGCCTAATAAGCAAGGCCTAAGAAAGGGGAGAATCGTCCTATGCTGAGAGGACGGATGAGTGGATGCTTTTCACTTCTGTTGCAGTTCTACCAAAGTCAACTAGCTTGATTAAATTGTTCCCACTGTTTTTTATTGAACAAATATAGTACTTTAGACACAGGGAGATTCTTGGTGGTATGTGTACATGGCTATATGACTGTGTTGTGCTACTGAAATGAGGAAAAGAAGGGAAAAGTCCATATTTTTTTCATCTGTGTTAATCAACTTTGAGTGTCTGTGCATTTCAGAACTTTTTTACTGTCACAAGGTTCTTTTACTATTACCTTCAATGGTGGTTGTACTTCCTCCTTTAGAGAAATTCTTTTTAGGCTGCAGAACACATTAAAAATCTTCCTTTTCAAGTGCATTAGCACTTATTTCAGTGCAAATGTGGACCTATTTCCACGTTCAAAGGTACAATGTAAGCCTCTCCCTATTGAAACCAGTCAAGTGTGATATACCATGCAAAACCAATCAGCTAATGGATATCAGGTGTAACTGAGTGAAAGAAAATAATAATTAAAAAAAAATTACAACTGAATCATATTTAAAAACACTGTGCCAAAGTCTTCTGACCAAAATGATCAAATGATAAATTATTTTTATTTCTTTGGTCTAAGAATGTTTTGAAAGGAGTAATGGATAATATATCTTCACTCTTGTATTCTATACTTCTTTAAAAGAAAAAAAAAAAAAAAGATGTAATTAGTGTGTTCCTTCCCCCAGAATGCGTGCATGCCACATGAGCATTCTTGGATACATGCTACTGTCGATTTCTGTTTAAATTACTATTTCTGGCCATATAATAGATAAAGCCAGGATGTTCACGTTGATTCTTTTAGGTATATTAAACACCTTGTAGCCAATGACCAGTGAAACTTGTGAAGTTTGGTTGGAACTGGTGAATGGAATAGGCTCAGAGTGAAAAAGCTCCCGTCTTCAGCTAAGCAATTGTTTAACTGACTACACAGGGTCCCTCAAGCATAGCATYCTCCTCCTTGGCCAAGATTTATGTAGGTCTAATGAGAAAGGCACAGTGGGGATAAGGAAAGTCACAAATGCAGTATGTTACTAACACCCAAATATCCATTGAGTCAGGACTAGCTGATGACCAGCAAATAATGAGGAACTGTCTAAATGAGCTGGATGTCCAGGAGCAGCATGATTGGCTATAACTCTGAGGAGTATTTACTGCTATTATGGGTAACAAGGTTSGACTAAAGGAAGCAAAAAGAGCAAGCAGAATTTATAACTTCACTCACAGGAGAGATTGGAAGACAAGTGTGTGGTTTGAGTGTGTTGTAGGGACTAGGTAGCTGCTGGGACTAGGAGGGCCTTTCTTTTCAGAACAAACTATCTTCTCACCAGCACAGACCTCAGCCAGAGAGATCAGTTTGCTGTCATGCCATCCTCATGAAACTGCCCGTGTCTGCTATCCCATTGGGAATGACCATAGAAAGGAAGCGTGCTCACTTATAATGCAGTAAACTTTGGGGGTCCATTATCTCTTCTCCTGTGATATGAGAATAAAACTGAGATCAAAAAGGGAGAATTCGGTGRCGCTCTTCTATGTAAATGGGAGTTGTCTCTCTCTTTGCTGTACCAGATCCATGACTGGTTAGACTGGCTAGATAAACTGCAGTATCACTTGGTGTTAGAGGGAGAGGCTGTAGTATTAGCCATAGTGAATAATGATTCAGTGGCTACCAAAACTACTTTTGCTCCAGCTTTTTTCAAAAAAAATCCTGAGAAGTGAAAGAATATAGTATTGATAGTACATGTGCATGTCTATAGAGTCCTCCGTTGTGTACTGTTACTTTATGCTGTATTTGTTTTATTCTCAGGTAGTTAACACTACTACTCCTTTATTCCTACTAACACTACTACTACCTTAACTTTTAGTCTGTTATTATATTATCTATCTAAAAATTAACATGCACTTAAATGCAAGTCTAATGTTGATTTCAAAGGAAGTTCCACTGAGCTCAAAATGATACAAGACCAAAAGAAGAGAGTGCAAAAATTGCTTCTCCATTGTGTACCACAAGCCCCATTCATGGTGAAGGTGTAGTGTTGCAGCTTGCTTCCAGCACTATGAACCTTTTAGCATTGCGAAATAAATGTTACTGCTCAGCGGACCAAACTCAGGACAGTAATAATRACACCTTCCAGTAATAATAAACTGAATTTTTGTTGTAACTAAAAGCTGTTAGCATCCGTCAACACCATCAACACCACCACTTGTGGCAGATGAATTCAATTAAAGATGGACAACATTCAGTGGTTTCCATTGCTAATAGATGCCATGAATTTCCACCCTTTAATTGGATATCAAGTCTGTAAAACATACCCTGGAAATTAAAGCATTGACCTAAATGGGAATAAAATTAGCAGACTGCAAATAATAGAGACACTATTCCTTCATTTCTAGGCTATTTTTAATCATTGAAATGACACATTTCAGCTGTGCCTGCTCTGTTTGTTTTGCATTCTTAGAGCACATTCATTMGTAAAACCATTACCTGATAATCCTGACACATCAGATTTTGGTAGATGTCTGGCTTTTAAAACAACCACAGTTAGTGTGTTTGTTGTAGACTGATAACAGAGAGAAATCAGTAATTCTCCACGCCCAGATGATTTCTGAGGAAGTGAAAGAAAAAAAGAAAAGATGACTTTTTATGAGCAATTATMCTGACAGAGCTTAAAACTGGAATTAAGAATAAGATCTCTTTAAATGTCACATAATTGTGTTTCTAGAGATGGTAAAAGAAGATGTAATTTATAGAGCTGTTCTAGTTTACATAGCAGATATTTTTTCCCTCTACTATAGTTATATAACTCTTCTCTGATCAGACTAAACAGAAATAAAAATAAAGTTAAAATATATTTTAATATAACATCATTAATTTCAGAGATGAAAATATAATTCCTAAATCCTGGGAAACAAACTCAGTGAAAGGAAAATATCTTGAAAAAGCAAAATACTGTAAAAGACATGTTAAAAGGTGAATAGAGATAATTCACAAAAATCTTCAATAATATCTTTTTAACCAATRAGGAATGAAACTGTTACTAAAGTCTCATCTCTAACACTCTGTAAAGGACTGTCAGATAAATGGAATAAGCTTAAAGATTTTCTGTATAATTATTAGATTTGAATTTGTAGAATARACTTATTTCACAAAAAGGAAGAAGGCAGGGGAAGCAAAAGAAARCAATACTTTATATATCAGCAAACCAAATAAAATATCAATAAAATATCAGTACCATATTTATAGTTGTAATACAGGAGCAACAGAGTTGCAAAATATCAATATCAGTTGTAGGTATGTTGGCTGGTAGGMATTTATTTGATTTGGTGGTGTGCTTAGTCTTTGAAAACAATCAGGTTTAAAGTCAATACACATTCCACTTCCTTGGTAGAGATTAAGGGATGTGTGTGATGCATGAGCATTTATGTGGTTCAGTTGTGATTGTTGTAAATGGTCTTTACTTTCTGAAACCACATAGAAAAGGGAATTATTTTTGCCCAGTGAAGTCATTATATTTTATCACCGACTTCAGTGAGGCTTTGGTTACTGCCATATCTTACTATCCTTAGTAGAGCTGCTGCCTGTGTCACAATTCTTAGGAAAGAGGCAGTAACAGCACAGACCTATACCAACAGTATTGTTCTGTTAGGTCCAAATACCATAACTAAAGAACACCTGTATTCTTTATGAACCTGCTACAAAATCAATGAAGTTAAAGGTTCATATTGACTTTAATAACCTTTGAGAAAGAGTGACTTCAATCAGAAAAGGAGGAGGGAGGAAAGGGGGATAGTACACAAATCTTTGCATTATTTGGTTTTAAAGCAGATTCAAGTGGATTGAGGCATTTTGACCTAACGTAAATGGGGCCACTCAAACCTACTGAACCAGCTGAACAAGGAGGTAGAGTTTAGGACACCAGTATTTTCTTGTATTATGCTCACTGCAATGTTCTTTTATTACATTTCTGTAACKGCTTCCKTACACAGCCATTATGAAAGCATCARCATGRTTCTTGTGATTGACTTGYTCTCATTTCTTTCTAAGGTGCTGGCAGCATTACACAAGAATGATAGCTAAAACTAGCACAATAGTCTCAAAGGTTAAAGAAAAACATGTTACCCTAACATTTCTTTTGATGATCTCTCTGTCCATTAGCATCCTTCCTTCTGACAGCTCAATTCCTGCGAGGGGAATGAGAACTTCTCCAATGACATCATCTCTGGAAAACCTGTCAAAGCTCAAGATCATAAAGTGAAGTGTTAAGTCTTGGATTTGGGTATAGGGGATCCCATAAAATGTGAAGGTCTCATCAAAAGCTGGATCTAAGGTTTTTCTCAGCACTCTGGTTTTCACCTTGTGCTTCTTCTCAGGCAGGATTGTCATTTTGATGTAGGGATCAGAAGTCATTGACTGTTCGTCCATTGCTGGCAGCCCACGTGCTTCTTTGATATTCACTACAAATGCTTTTTTCTCAAAGTTGTATTCTAAGGAGAAAAAGAGAGTTCCTAGTTGGTCTTGTTTTTCTTCAGATGACAGGGATGTGGTGGATTTTAAGCTGTCAGGGGACACAGAATCTTTATTTCTTTCTGAAAAATGTTTTGGAGACAAGTTTTCAAGATCTGGAGAGCTCTGGGATTTTGGGGCTGTTTTGGGGAAGTTGCCATTTAGATCTCTCTTCTCCAGGTCAAGATGGAGAGAATTCTTTGGTGTCACTGGTTTGTTCTTTGTTTCACTTTTATCATCTGCTCCAAACTTCTTCTTACTGTTGAGATTTTCAGGGTAAATGTCAACCCCCTTCAGAACATGGACAAACTTGTATGGAGGCGTCTTATTGGATTTGGAAGATTTACGCTGACAGCAGATCCAAGCAAAAAGGGAGACAGAGAAGACAAGGCCAAATGCACTAAAGATCCCAACCACTGTAGGAATTTCATCTGCAAATTAAATAAATAGCAACAAACACATAACTAGCAGTGCCTTGGACTCTGTGATATTTCATAAAGTAATAATTAAATAAAGTAAACTGATAGGAGATAGTAACAGCAGCCGAACTAGCAGATTGATATGGTTTGCATTATACATATTGCTCGCCACCTGCAGGCATAAATGTGTAGTCCCAGACTAAAGCACACTTACGTTAGTACTTTTCCATACACAGTATGATTGGAAGGAAAATACTATTCCTGTCCTAGTAGTAATAACCATTAGTAATTACTCAAGAATCGCTCATCCCTCTATGTGTACTTTCTCACTGTAYATGGAACAATTTTGTCTGAGTGAGTAATGCCAGCTTCGTCAGAAGGCTTTGGCTTTGAGTTTATGGAGCTTTGATGGTTAGAAAAAACAGATTCTAAAAAATGCATTACTTATAGATCCATCATCTACTTTCCTCACACTGCTTCCTAGAACACTCTGTGCACTCAATTAACTCCCTTTTTTATAGTCTGATCCTGTAATTGCCTGGAGGTGTCTCTTGAAAGAAAAGAGTTTAGGAGGTGGTTATAACACTCAACAGTTTCAAGGGGATTTTCAGTTAATTTGCGGGGGGATGTCTATGAAAAAAAAAATGGAGGATAACTATATTACCAAGTGTCTTTTCCAGATTGGACAGTCACATGCAAGTCCAAAGCTGAAAAAATTCTTTAGTATGTCATTGATACCTACTAAGCTTGGCATCAACAAAACTATCGATCAAAGCTATAGGAAGTTTACAGGCAGAGTCACTAGTTTTTAGGAGTATGTAAGAAACACATTAGAAAATATTTTTCTTTATTATGCTGAAAGCTTGAAAGCTGCATAAAGAGAAAGTGTCACAACCTCAGTTGCCATGTGGATACAACAGTTGCACAGAGAGTATCGTTAGACCTTCACAACATGCATTGAAGGGGCAAATGAGCTCAACTAATTGGAAATCCAATTTTGCCCATAAGTAACATTACTAAATGAGTTTAAACCTCTCACAGTTTAACAATCAAAGCTAAATCCTTATTCCCTGCACCGGTAGAAGACTAGTAGAATATTAATGGCATGACATTGTTTATGCATAAAGGCAATTGTGTAACAGTTCTGGTTCTCTGGCAAGCAATTAGCACATCTTTCTGGATGAGAATAAGAGCACTATCCCCCTCCACGAATGGCTTAATCAGTTTAAAACAGGTAAAAGCCAGGCAGATGGATATGCTATCATCATGYGTTTGCCTTTTAGTAGCAAAGTAGATATACATATATCAAATCAACTTAGGACATAATATTCCAGCACATAAAGGATCAGGCCTGCCGGTGATTTTCATCTAGCAACAGTCATGTCACTTGCCCTTTGCCGTCAGGCTGTATCATTCTACATACTTACATATAAGAACTCAATGAAATGACTGAAAATTATATACATAGTCAGAAAGCCTTTTTTCTAAGTTAAGCACATGACTCTGAGGTTCCTGAATTCCCTGGGCTGCAGAAATTTAAATATGYATGGTAGAAATGTAGAAAACAAGAAGTAATTGGAAATTAATGCTTTAAATAGCCTTTAAGTATGATTTGCACATTTCCAATACTGTTTAGTTAGTTTAGTTAGGTAACATTTTGACTTCTTGCAATGRTAGAAATGATGCTATATTCTAATAGTATAGCTGTGGTAGGATCGATTACTATTTACGATTTTAAATATCCCTAAATAGTAATTAGATGAGCATGGTGTCACAAATGTAGTTAGAAACATTTAGTGGGTGGGGTAGGAAAGATGTAATGGTAGCTCAAATGATTTCACATTTACAACTAATTAGGTTACATTTCTTGCTTTTGTCATATGGCAAATCAACTGGTTAGTCTTTCAAGATAGTGTAGTAATAGGAAATGCTATTTATTGATCCTGGGCTAAATTGTTATTTGAGTTAYGTGATACAAATCTGGAGTCACTTCAATTAGGTCAGCTGAATGAATGATCCTTGAATTAAAACACTGTGAAAGCAAACAAAATCTTGACTAGAGTCAATATCTGAAAAGGAGAGTACAGAAACACTTTTACCTACTGTTTTTTTCTGAGTAAAGGTATATATATGCACATACATTTTAGAAATGAACATATATGACTGCTTCTGAAACTTCCTTTATCATTTACATCCAATGATTAGAAAAACCAGAGCTGAAAAGTTCATTTCTATCATCTTCCAAGAAAAAAAAAAAAAATAGACTGATCAAATAGAACTGTTCACTAAAAGAAAAAAGTAGGATCCTGTGTTTTCATATTTCTAGCAAGGTCCTTAACAAGGCTGCCTCTTGCTTTGACTTGCAGCTCACAAGTCTTCTCTACAATAAGAAAAGAAGGTATGACAATTATTCCAAAACTGGCTTGAACAGTGATATTTCTTTGAGCCCTGAGATGTGTTTACATCCCTTAACTCTGAAGCCACCTTACTTTGATCAGAGACAGAGAAAACAACACCAAATCACCCTGATCCTGAAACGCACCCGCCCAGACCYTTTCACTTCTCCTAGCACGTTACAGGGGTAGGGGCTAAGGGCAGAAGGAGGGAAGGAGAGGAAAGCAAATTCATGGAACTTCTGGAGTGGAAGGGACCCGGGAGGAACGCGGGTCCTTCGCACTTGCTCCACACGGGGAGGCGCCGTGGTGGCCGCGCAGGGGCTGCACGCGGGCAGTGCGCCCGGGGGACGCGGCAACCCCCGAGGGGACGGGGTCGGGACGCGCTTACCGAACTGCTGGCGACTGGCCGCGATCGGAGCCATGTTGGCGGCGAGGCTGCCCGCGGAGCTGGGGCCGCTGCCCGCGGAGCTGGGGCTGCTGTCCGCGGTGCTGGAGCCGCTGTCCGCGGTGCTGAGTGCCCTGCCCAGCGCTCTGGGGCCGGTCGTCCTGCCGGCCCTCGGCTCTTCGCTCTTACAGCGCCCGGACAAACGTCTCTTCCAGGGTGTTCCTTTTTTTCTTTTTTTTTTTCTTTTTTCTTTTTCAAAAAGCAAAACAAAACCCGGAGACACGAGCGGTGGGGAAGGTGGAGGAGGAGGCTGCGAGGGGGCTGGAGGAGAGCAGGGGGAGGGGAAGCCTCGGTCCTCCCCTTTGCACACTGATTTGCAAGCCCTTTCCTGTTTTGGCTCTTCTGAGTAGCTCCGCTCCGAGACTGAAGACGTGGTTGAAACCCAAATTGACGCAATCCTGACGCTACAGGGCTGAAATCAGCACCTTTCCCACCCCCCCCCCCTCCCCCTCCCCCCCCCAGCCACCACACCCAGCCTATTCCCTCACGTACCCCTCCCTCCCTCCCTCACTCCCTTTTCCTGGGGACTGAACATACTCTCATCGATTGTTTTAACTGCCCTGCAGCAGGATTTGAGCTCCCACTCTCCATCGGGCACAGACAGGCAAATGGTGATGTCTCGGATTCAGTGCTCTATGTGTAAGGCAAGGGTGTGTCTGTAGGAGCTATTTATTTGTTTATTTATCTCTCAGCTGTGCACACTGTAATTATGTGAAGGAGATGCCAAGTCAGACAGTCCAGACACCTTGGCTCCAACTGCACACGTTTCTCTATGACTTACTGACGTGATTCACTTATTGGATTTGACTCATGAAAACTCCTGACGTGTCTTCTCCATGTCCCTCCTCCCTGCCCATCCCTTTCCTCCTCRCTTCCCTTCCCTGTTCTCTCCCCCCACAAAAAACACCCTCTCAGTCCCTACTTTGTAATTTATTTTTTCTCGCTTCTCTTTTCCTTCCTACTGATCCCAGGATGGGCTGAATCTGTGTGGATCTTTCTGGATCTGGTTTGCATGTCTGTCTAGTCTGAATGAAAAACACCATCAGGTAGGGTGGGGTAGGGAAGATAGGAGGATAGAGGGGAAAAAAAAAAGAAAAAGAACAAAAAAACAGTGCTACCTTCTACAGCTGCTAAAGCATATAAAACCCAAGGGTAAATCCTGGAGCAAAAACCAGCACCTGGCATCTGACTCCTGCAGTCAGATTGAATCTTAGCAGCCAACTTTGAAGCCCAACTGCTAATTCTTCTATGTAAATGGAAACAAGTGTTTTTTTTCCTTTTCAAAATAACAAAATCCAGATGTGCACATAATCTGACATGACCGTGCTCCCTGCATGGGCCTCTTGGAAGTTAATGTGTCTTGACCTCCTTTATAACATGGTCTTGCTTCACAGTGAGGCCACCAAAACTTCCTGGATTTTGACAAAAATAAAAAAGAAAAGGGCAAGGAATCATGGTGATTCAGTGTCTAAACACAGGTAAATAAAATGCCCAGTGAGTCCTTAAGAGTGAGAAAGTATTGGCTAAACTTGCTTGTGTTTCTCTGTTTCTGGTACACCTTCAGCAGCCTGGCTTTTGTATGCAAATGCACCAGTCTTCTATCAACAGCCATTTTCATTGCCCTGCTAATACCAAAACAGAATAACTTGCTTGCCACCAGTGCTACTCTTACAAACACCTGGAATCTAATGAACTCAGGTATTAGAAACCTGTGAAAACTATTTTTTTACATCTTTTTTGGCAGCACAGTTCGGGTTGGGRTGCTTGGGTTTATGTATTGGCACCAGTCCAGACAAATCTGGCTCAACCTCTCTCTCTTTCCTTCTGCCAATCCTCCCTTCCCCAGCTCTGCAATGCATTTCCCTTTCTTTGTCCAAAATCCAGCCTTGCTCAGAATGTGCATGAATGGAAAGTAATTACGTTTGATTTTAGACATCCTTCCAGGTATTCAAGGCTCCAGAAGGGACCAGGAATCAGTGTTTGTATTATCTTGTTAGTGTATCCTCACTATGCTTTCCATTTAAAACAAAAATAAATAAAAAGAAAACATTTTGTTGGAGTGTTGTGGTGAGCCTAGGTGTTTGAAATTTGAACCATTTTCTGTAGGCTTTGGAGCTCTTTATTTTGGTTTGTTTTGAATAAAGTCGAGAAGATTCTTCATTGGTGTATATACAATTTAGGGAATTTATGGAAATATGACAAGGAGTGATTTAGGTTTTATTCCTTTTGGTTTATCAGAAGTCCCAAGAATGCATAATACAAAAAGCTCTTGCACAATTTGCCTGTCTTTATTCCTTCCTTCCTTCCTTCCTTCCTTCCTTCCTTCCTTCCTTCCTTCCTTCCTTCCTTCCTTCCTTCCTNCCTTCCTTCCTTCCTTCCTTCCTTCCTTCCTTCCTTCCTTCCTTCCTTCCTTCCTGCCTGCCTGCCTGCCTGCCTGCCTGCCTGCCTGCCTTCCTGCCTTCCTGCCTTTCTTTTTTCAAATAATTCCATCTACGTGAGAAACCCTTTGCACTGGGTGCTGTACAAACATATAGTAGAGTCATTCCTTTCTACCCCGTTCTGCACGTATGTAGCTCTTTAAAGTGCTGTGAAGAGGTTTCCTGATACTAGCTCCCTGAATTTAGAAACTCGGAGCTGCCAGACTGTGCATATACATAAGCCCATGAAACCATATATTCAGCTATGCAGATGAATGATTTTATCTCTTCATTGCACTCATCAGCAAGATAGCAAATAACTTTTTTTACATCACTCATGAACTTCCTATATTTAATTACATGACTCCACTTACTGAAACAGAGTGCACATCACAGAAAATACTCGAGGAGAGGAGGAGCGTTGACATGCTGACATGACACATCTTGAGACAGATGCACTGTTTGCTCCCTGTGTTGTGCAAGCACCATCTAGTGTACAGCTTGGACCTGTCAGTCTCAAAGGACTGCCCGTGTAACCAGCAGAAACACAAATGTGGGAAGAAAATGAGGGAAAATCATCATTTGGACCCCATGTGTTTCTTAACTAATTAAATGACTATGTTTTAGTTCAGTCTGACCCAATAAAATGATTCTTCATGATTACACATTCTTAGCAGTTCCCCCCTCTGTCCTAAGAAAGCATCCTGGATATTCCAGCAAAATTTAACATAGTTTGCCCAAGACTGTGACAAAAACTTGCTCTAAGAATGCACTGTTCAAGGAATTTTTCTTTACCGAGTAAACAAACTAAAATTATCCCCAGATACTTTCACCTCAGGGGCAGAACATCAAAAGGAGCTGATTGACATCTTGCCTACCCTGAGCTGAAATGGATGGAATGTCCACAAAATATACGTGTGATAGTACTGCTGGTATCGTAAGGCCTCCTGCGGTCGTGGATCCTGRTGAGCGACGTGCTTCCATGTGCAGAGCACCCTCCTGCTTCCCAGAAAAGGGAGGGCGGTTGCTAAGCAACACAGTCCATCCCCTTCCCAAAGCACGTAGGCCTCAAATAAGCCTGTAGGGCTGGAAAAGATGATCCCAACCTGCAAGGGGACTGTCCTCATTTGGGAGATGCAATAGCCTGTCTGTGAAGAAATCCTAATACTGTACCACTAAAGGGGGGAAAAAGCAAGATATATATATATATAAAAAGTCAACCAACATTTAAAAAATAAAACTTGKTGATTTATATGCATGAGATGAAGCTAGGAAAACAGCCTTTTCCCATCTCTGTGAAATGTCTTCCTGGAGCTTAAAGACGGAGTTTCACATTTTCAAAAACAGCATCTAATTTTGGATTTGATAGTTACCAGGTGCCAGACCACCAACAGTAATTAATACTGTTCAGCACCTCTGAGAATCAAGCCCTCCAGCCATGCTTGCAAAACAAGACCTTAGCAAGAACACAAGTTTAAGGCCCTGGGGAAGTTTAGAGAATTCACCAGTTGAAAATCAAACTTCAGATTATAATTATAAAGAGATCAAGGTAGTTACATCCTGCTGAGCATAACTCCCTCAGTTTGCAATTCCACAAAGCAAAAGACTAGAATCCCTATATGTCTCTCTCAGGTTTTGGTATACACTACAACCATGTAAATGCTTGATTTCAAGGATATGGACATAGGAATAAATTCCTTTCACCCTAATGTTTCATTTGGTTGCCTCTGGACATGCATCTAGAGTAACTGAAATACTCTTAGCTTCCATGCAGGGCTAGTGGGTAGAACGGAGGCCAGTACCCAACTGAAGCAGTAGATAAAGGTGAGATTGAGGTTGTTTGACTAGATAATCTGCCTCAAGCAGCAGTATATGACTTTAGTTAAGCAATTGAATGTATCCCCTAACTCACAGACTGATGTGGAGAGGTCTAAATTCCTATATTTAAAACATGGAAGTGAATCATGCCACAGGGATATCATTTAGGGTGAGCTGAATCTCTCTCTTGACTCACCTGGCTATACTGACTAGATATTCATTTTCTATAATGGGAATTTACATCCTTTTGCACATGTAGGTCTCTGAAGTCTGTTGTGTTAGCTTGAAGGCTGAACTCCATTCCTAAGGCTAGGTGAGGTGTCTAAAATTGATGCTGCAATTTCTGTAAAACAGAAAAAATATATATATTTTTTCTCAATAGTGACACTGTGAAATGAGTGTCTTGGTGAGATTCCAACAGTCAGGACTTCTCAGCTTCTCTTTCTTCTTCCATAGTGTGGAATTGCAGGGTGGTCTTATAGTAAAATAAGAAAATAAGATACATATGTTTGTGTCCTTAGCAAAACATTATGCCAGCTGCTAACAATTTATAAGYGTTGGAAATATATCTCATTCATTAAGAATATCGTTAGCAGTCAAACATCATGCTTCCTCAAGCAGGACTAAGGATACATGACTACTTCCTCAATAGAAGCTTTAATAAACTACTGAAATGGCTTGCTTTGTCCCAATTTCTAGACAATTTGCAAAAGGCTCCAGAGTTATGTCAATCCATGTGAGTCTCAGTCCATGTACTGTCTTTCTGAAGTGTTTGGTGATCATCTTGCCAGGGGTTACAGGTACAAGTATTAAGGAATAGATTTTGGTTTTGGAGCTAGGAACTATTAATAGTTCCCTCTTTTTTTTTTTTTTCCCTCAGATAATTTATTGTTTTAAGTGACACACTTACTTTGATAATAACTATATTTTATGGGCTTTGAAGGGCCTCAGTTCATAGTTGGTACTGTTTGTGAAGCAGTAGGATTATTGTGACTGTATATACTTGACAGACTTTGCAATCCAGGTGAGCTAGAACGTCTCTTGTGCTTGCAGCAAAGACTATAGATACCCTCGGAGATAGAATACCCTTTCATCTTGGTAGTCTCTTCCTGTTGAAGAAAAGAGAGCTTCATTCCATCTTTCGCTGCAGTTTTTGATACTGACAATGCTGCAAATAAAAAACAGAGTCGAAATCTTGCTTATGTCAGGAAGCTCCTTTGCCGTCATTTATTTATTTATTTATTTGTTTGTTTGTTTGTTTGTTTGCTCGTTCTAGCAATTAAGTACAGTTGAAATGATGAAATTAGGGAATCTAGCTGAGAATTCAGGGCAGTACTAAGGCATTAGAAAGCTCAAGTTAATTTGAGTTTGATATCTAATTCGTTCAGATTGCTTCAGAAATCCTTAATTAACAGATAGACTGTTTTTTATTATTTAATTAATAAACACAAGGCCTAAGGACTATGCCACAACAGGGATTTAGGTATTTAAATCCTACCTCCATTTGAAAGAATTTTTATGAGTGGCTTTAAAAATATTGCTATTTCTAGCCATACTCAAGAGCACTTGCCTTTATATGTGAAATCATGTATCTAGCTAATTTCTTTATCTTATTTTGTCTTATTTCCTCCTAGGATACTTAAGGGTAGAGCATCTGRGCACAAAATTCATACCTCGACTTCACATCTTTTTTTGTGCTCTTATTTCATGCAGAAGTACCCAAGCCATCATGCGATACAGCCTTCCAAATGAAAAAAAAAATGGACCTCTTGGTCTTATTGACAGCTTGCCCAATGTGCATAGTTTAATTAGTGATATGCTGAGTGAGAAGATAAGTATGCAGTCTGAATCCCTGGGGTAGGGGTTATCGTAATCCACCAAGGATGGAGGCCTGCCTTCCTTCCAAATAGTGTTTACTGTGGCATCTATGGCACTTTAATATTACACATGAAGTGCCTATTTTCAGCAGGAGGTTCAAGATTTTGAGGCTACAACAGCAGAGTGATTCTCTGAACCTCAGACTAAACTACCAAGGGATTTACCAAAGGCAACTAATATGTTACAAACCTCATTCTACATTGAGGCTACCTTTAGTCTGGACTTCAGAGAGCCAATATTATAATTCAGCAAGGTATTAGCCTGTGTAGAGTTTAATTGCAAAAATGTTGCAGCTTGCTGTTAGGACATGCATAGAGTAAAACTCAAGCCTTAGGAAGCTGGAGTTACAAGTTAGTGAGAAAGGAAGAGAGGGAAGAGATTCTGGAGAGGAATTTTTTTAAGGAAAACAACTATAAAAATGCTCATCTGAATGTAACTACTCCATCCAAATACAGTATAYTTAGCCAATGTCTCTGTCATATGTGAAAGCTCTTAGTGAATTCCTCAGGTTAAMATCACTAACATGAGACTGACATTGAGGATAGCATGCCTCAAGTCAAGCATGCAAATTAATATTACAGTGAGTGGAACTTAGTTTCTTAAAACCAAGTGCTCACAAAATTCATTGAAAGTCTGATCTTGCACTCTTGCATATTGCAATCTACTTTGAGTGATGTATCTCCCCCCAGACAGTGCATGCTGTTTGGAGAAGAAAAACTCACTGAGTAAAAAATTGAAATCCAGTGTCAGTGAAATCTCTGTTTTTGAATATGGCATGGGRCTTCTGAGGCAACCAGGGAAGTAAATGGAAACTGGATGAAAAACAAACACTCCAACCACTTAAAAGCATTTATGAGAAGTACTTTCATTTAACTAAATATAGCACTAGTAATTCTGAGCCAAATTATGGCTACATCAGTACAATAAAGAGTAGATGCATTTAAGATATCAGTGTTGAGCTCTTCCATTTTTTTTCCATATTAATCTGCCAAATTATGAAGAGTTCCATTCTTCAGTGCTGTGAGAAACTATATTTTTTTTCCTGATTACTTCTACAACTGCTTCCCACCACTATAATTTGTTAATGAACTTCTTATATTTTGATACATAATAATAGTTCACATACTAAGCAGTAATATGTGAAAATAAAGATTTCCTATTTAGCAGTTCTGCAGAAACACAGCTTGGATTCAGTCTGAAGCCTGAATTTGGATATATTTCTATTGGAACTTAATTCAGAAACGGAGCAGAAGGAGAGAGAATGAAAGAAAGAGGAAAAGAGGTTGCTCTACTCTGTAAGACAGCAAGGATGAAAAAAATTAATAGTGTAGTGATGCAAGCAGTGGCTGACAAACCAAAAGGGAAAACTCTGCCTACAATTCTCCTCTACTGAATTCCTCCGTAATATGGTATGCATCACTCCTCAGGAGCTGCTTTTTATTCTTCAGCACATGAAGAACCCTTGATGCAGATTTCTGTTCATGTGGATAAATTTAAAGGCACCAACTGACACAATGTTAAAAAAAAAAAAGGAAAGAAAGAAAAATAAATGAGAGTCTAGCCCTTTTATATTAAAATCAAGAAAATATTTGAATTACTGAGCAGGAAAAACAAAGGAGTTTTTTTGTTGTTCTCCCACAGGRTTTTGAGGTAAGAAGGTAATAATCTTCGATGTGGAAAACATATTGGTAGAAAATGGAAAGAGTGCATTTTATTTAACACAGTAAGAAATAGAAAATAATCAAAATAATTCTTGTCATRTAGATCTAATAGGTTTACAGATATTRCTTTTTTTTKKWWTYYTYCMWTTTTTGTAAGCAGCAGAGAAAAATATGCTCCAATAAGTGTCCAATAACTCAGAGTGCCATCCATATTCCATGGATGGAATATTCTTGACTCTTACCAACCTCCTGATTTGAGTTTTCCTCAGGTTTGCTGTGTTCAAGATATCAATCCAAGTAGTACTTTTAAATTTCCTATTAGACCAGAAGAATGAGAAGTATTCAGAAGATTTCCTGAATCATTTTCAAGTGAATTTTTAGAATGAGATTCTATGTTCATTGAAACTATTAAAAAAGCACTTTAATATCCCTTTCTGGAGCTGAAACAATTAGCGCACTAAAAACTATTGACAAATCTTGTAAATTTAAAAATTCAAAATTCAGACATGTTAGAACTCAGGTTGTCCATGCTCTTTATTTTATTATATTTTCTGTATATTTATGCRTCTTATGACAAAATATCTAATTGCAACAGTCACAAACTGCTTTTTTTCCCATAGATCTTTGACTCATTCAGAATGTGCAATAGTAATTTATGAATAGTTCACTTTTTTTTTTTTTCTCATTGCTCCATGTATAGCCTCAGGTCTGACTTACTGCCTGCTAATTCAATTTTGTCCTTAAAAACAAAAAAATAAAACAAAAAAAAAATTTGCTTGAAGAATTTACTGTGGTCCTCCTTATTACATTATCTTGTCATTTGTCTAGCATTGCTTATTTTCTCAATGCTCCTTTAACTTAAAAAGCAAGATAAAACAGGATTTGGAACTGTGATTGTAACWTGGTCAGTTGTAAGATATACCTAATACAAGCAAGATTTTTCAAAATTGCCTTTCTCAACTTGGGCTTCTAAATTTCATCAAAATGCCACTTTAGGAAACCAAAGGTTTTGTTAAATGCCTGCGAGAAAAATGCAAGTCACAAGTCTGCCCTTATTCAGTGTGTCCCACATGAGTCCCTCAGGACCCATGTTTTCAGAGTTCTTAGCGTTATGTAGTAGTTTATGTGTTTATAAAGTGCAACCCCTACTTACTGCAGGTCTCATTATCATAGCTCAGCTCCACTGCGTTTCAGATTTGAAGCTTCGCATCATACTCAGATGACCAAGGTGATGTGCTCAACATAACCAGCATCATTTAAGAATGCTGTGGCAAATTCTCTAGGGCAACAATCAAYTTTCTTAATACTGAAAGTGTCCCATATTTTGACTGATTTCCTAAGGGGATAAACCTAACATGATCTATCTAACATTTCTATCTCTGTGACTGTGCCTTTCCATCAGTCTTCTTTTTTTCCCAATAACTTTTGATCCCTTTGGCAACTATCAGCCAAACTGGACAGGGAAGTAGAAAATATTAAAGTGCTCACAACAGAGTTGTACAAAAATATAGCCTAAGGGCTACATGGAGCTTCTAAGAAATAACACATTCTGCCTAGCTAATCCAGCTCCTGAGAGGCAGATGACCAGTCAGCACATTCACAACACTGTACGTGTCACCTTTGTCCAATAGGCAAGCCAAAGTTAAATAAACACATGGAAAATTGAAGAGAAGGGTGTAGGGAGAAAGTAGATGATAGTCTTTGTCATGTAGGAAATATGAGATGCGAAAGAGAGAGGAAAGCCCTTAAGGTCCTGAAGGCCCTGAAGGGCATAAGGGATGAAAGTGCTGCCTAGCCTTAGTAAAATGAAATCTTTAATGGGCAGCTCTACATTTTGGCTTGTATGGATATTGTTCCAAAAGACTGCTGAAAATCAGCATAGATAAAGATCAAGCAAAGGTCTCAATGAGGAAAAAAAAAAGCTCAGATCCTTTCAAAAGTCACAAAGTTCACAAAAGTTCACAAAATTTTCCTGTCTACTACTGCTGTCTGCTACTGACCTAAGCACAGGAGGAGGGGGACAGATTTTGTGCCTAGTTACACATCAGCAAATTTCACCTCAGACGGGACTTTTTTCCTGTGTGTATTCTTTGGTCATTAACAGAATTCTTGAGATATTCTTGAAATAATTGAAGCATTCATGATATTGCTTCTTTCTGCCAGTTTTTTAAGAAGGGAAGAATTCACTTTCCAACCTTAAWACAATTAAAAATGCAGTTAATCAGCAATTCACAGCAAACAGGATTTGACTACATTCTGGTGATCTCAGATTACTATTTTTTGTTTTCCATTCCCCAAATTTGTTTAAAATTCACCTTTCAACTTATTCAAAAATTAAGATGCCGTCCTATAAGCAAGAGTCTGCTTTATTCCATGAGCTGATACACCCCTAAGACAGATCAATTTTCTGAAATATATACGGAAACCATCAGTAAGTAATTCCCAAGAAGACACTGAATTAAGGTGCCTCRGGCAACTTTGCCACTAAGACCACATCCCTGTGTATGATGTGCACACACAGCTGTGCCAAGAGCTGTTGCATCTTTAATGGTTTAACTGGGCAAGAGGAAGGACAGACAAAGCAGAACATGTATTTCTCCTGCTTGCCTRGTGTAGGGATATTTGAGCTGTTTGGGCCAGATTTTTTCAACAATATTTTAGTATAGCTTGGCTAGGTGTACACTCCATGCACACGATGTTTTTCAGTCCACAGAATTATGGGCACGTAAAACTGTGAGCAGCAGGGGCTGTAAACATAGTCTTAAGCTAAGTAATGTCATTTGAACTTTAAAACAGGTTGCTTGGCTGTTCTGACCAATAATATAAGCTTGTTGTTAGGAAATCTAGAAGGCAATTCTGAAGGTTTTTCAGATGGCAGACCCAAAAGTAACACAGTACTAAATCCAGTTATTTAGGAAGTGTTTCAGCATTTAATATATTTTTTAGATAAGCACTAGGTTATCATGCCTTAAGGTGGGAACTTTAAAGCTATTTAGAAATCTTTTTGCAACCCAGGATTTTAGCAATATTTCTTTATATTCTGTGTGTTCCTCTTCTAAATGTGTCTAAGGTGGTAATACAAAAGTGCAGCACCACTGTGTAAAGACTTGTCCAGCTCTTGTCCAGGTCTTGTTCAATATGATGAGGCATGTGCTGCACTTTGGATTCTTTCTTCTTCCAAACARCTCATGAACATTAACCCTTACAGAGCTTTCCTAGCAACAAGTAAACTAGAATTGACAAGCTAAGAATGACTCACCTTGCTCAAACATATATGCCGTTTTGAGATTGCCTAGAATATCTAAGACATGGATATGGGCTTATAGATTCAACGCAGGACCTGGAGAGAGATTTGGAGGATCTGCACTCCAGAGCTAGTCTTTGGAGTGCAGCTGGAGGCAAGTAGATTAAAGGCCAACATCTAAAATAACACTAAACACTTATGTTTAAGTACCCATATTATGTTAAACAATAAAGTTTAATTATCTCATACTATAAGCAACAACAGCTCCTTTCAGAAATGTTGTTTTGATAGAAACARTTGCTGATTTGCATTGGTGTTAGGATCTGAACTCATTTATCAGAAGATGGGATTTTCCCTTCCTGTAGTAAAACTTCTGAAAGAGAGTCTAAATGATCAGGAGTGTAAGTTAAGGAAGCAACTGTTATGAAATAATTTTTATCAAGTTCTCTTGCCAGTGTAGAAGCAAGTCTTCTATTCCACAGTGCACAATGGTGAAACTTCTACAAAATCAGAAATTGTTTTGCAGAAACCATGAGTCCTCTCATAGTCTATCCACACTCACTGTCTCTAAGTAACCTTTCTCCAACAGACAGTCTGTTCCTCTGATTTGTATTATCCTAGAGTTTTCCAGTGKTGTCTTGGCACAGGAGCAAAGGAAATTACTACAGCAGCAAATGGAACCCACTTGTAGCTGCAAATCAACTAAGAATTTGCTTTAGATAGTACTTGGTCACTTGAATCCAACCTGGCCAAATGGTATCTGAGTGGTTTGAACCCTTCTCATTCTGAGCAGAAATCACTGAAAGCAATCCAAGGGATTCAGGGAACAAAGAACAGTCCCAAAGGTTAGAAACCAGCAGAAGGAAGTCTGAACAGCAGCATTAAGCTTCATAGAGTGTRCATATGGCGAATCTGATATTAGGGGTCATACTGGACTAGGCTCTCTGGCTACAGTGGAAAAAGTGACTCACCAGAGATGGCTCATCATCATAACTCTCATTGAAAGTCTGCCAAAGCTTTCTGCAGGACAGTAATATGACTAATGCAACCATCGTAAGCAAATAATGTCGTCAGACCATAGAACCTGCAAAAGGCAAATGTGTGTAGTTTCAAAGGAGTGTAGAAAGTTTTTTTTCTCCAGACTCCTGCAGACCATATTCTTTTAAGTGGACTGAGGAATCACYCTGAAGACATAGCTCTGGAGAGGGCCATGCCTGTCACAGACTGATTAGCAAGTGCAAAGTTCACTCGCATTCAGACTTGATTTTTCARTTGTCTAAGACACAAACTTGTGTTTTGCACATGATCTGTTTGTTGTTTTTCAARTGGATGAAAATTGTTTTCTGTTTTCTGCAAGTAAACTGGGAGAGTCTGTCTCTTTGCACAATGTGCCAGCAACATAATGTAACATATATAAATAAATATAAACTGATCTCTGTTAGTCATCTGAAATGAAAATGTCCCTTTTATTTACCAGGAATCTTGTTATTTGTTCTGGATATTCACTGATATTTATGGAATCAATATGTAATTCAGTATCAGTATATTTAATCATAATCAGCCTGAGTGCAGTGTTTAGCTGAACATATAAAATGTACTATAATGACTCTAAAATGTTTAATTTAAGAATCTCTGCCTCTGTGCATATGAATCAGAGACCTGTGTTTAATTATTGATAGCAATTAGAGCACAGAAGCAGACAAACAGCATCTGGTGGCAGGAATAATTTCATAGCCTAGCCCTTGTTCAGAGTCTCCTTTGGAACCTAAGTGATGCTTCGCTGATTGATTCCTTGCAATGTGTGAGTTTGGATTTTGGTTTCTAAACAACCTTTTGGAAGCTGTCTTCCCTTTAATAAGTCCTGCTAGGTTTATACATCTACGTGTGGAACAGATGCTTGCATAGGGGTATGGTTGGTCAGCTGTTTTCTGAATGTGTTGAGAATCAGAAAATTATTCCTCAGCAAGTACTTCTSTGTTTTCATGTATGCTCTGTCTTATGAATGCTAAAATTTAAATTATATGTTGATATTCATGTCTCAAGGACAGGGAATTAAAGTAAAAAGCAGTTTTGGCAAATGCCAAATGTGGCAATGCAAATGCTACTTTGAAGTGAAACTTGCCAAACACTACAAAATAAGAGTCACAAATGTTTTTTGAAGACAAGGGTTTGATTCTGCACTTTCTGAAAACAAACAGAACCTCTCAAAGGAATGAAGTATTACAGTCACAGGCAACTTTGCTATGAGTCATGGGGTCATTGCCTGTTACCAGTAAATAACCTGAAAAAATGCCACTTTTTTTTTTTTTTTTAATGTCATGGAAGCACAAAGTTTTGAATAATTAAATATAGATATAAGTGATCAGAAACTAATACTTTAAAAAAGTGGCTATCCCATTTTTTTAAGTGYTTATTAATCCTCAGAGTGTTACAGGGAAGGCACAGACCCCTTCATTGTGATTAGCTGCTTGACACAGAGTCATCTTTTCTTTCACACTTTTTATAGGACTGTCAGAAGGAGACATCAAAGTTTCATGAACCTCAGGTCAAAATTAAAAAAAAAAAAAAAAGCAAATCAGGAACAGGTAGTGAATTATTTGATTTTCTAAAAATGCAAAGAAAGATTTTATAAAAACATGCTCTGACTTCCAGGGCAATAAAACTTCCAACTATACACTCACTCATATACTCTCCATTACACTCATCATTTAAATATTTTCATTGCACAAGGATTATCCTGAGAGTCTAGCAAGAGATTGAAGTAGGGGATAACATTAGTGAAAACCTTGGGATAGGTCTTAGACAAGAGCTTCTGTTCCTTCTGTTTTATGTATACTGGATTTCCACCTGTACTAGTCTTACTAGTTGCTGTTCTTCCTTAAAACTGGATCAGTTGTAGCTTTCTATTACTTTGCCTTGTAAACAGCAAAGGTACAGACTGAGTCGAGTCTTAGTTCTGTTGTTTCTCTTTTGAATAAAGCAGCAGAATTGTACCGTTTCTACCAGGAAAAAAAACAGAAATAGGTAAGGGATCACATCTTACAGACTAACTCTGACTTGTAATCAGAGCTAAGGAAATTCCAGCTGTTAGTCTATTAACTATTAGTCTGTTTCATAACATGTATTCTTTGGGCTGAAATTGCAGCCTATTTATTGTTCTTCTTTTTCAGCAAAAATATAAATAGGACGGCTACTTTCATTCTTAGAGGGAATGATGCTCTCATGATGCTGTGATGTGTGTGCTCACTCCTTCCCCAGCCCAACCTGACTTTTCACACGTAGCCCTGTTCAGGTGTCAGAGAGTAGTGATATTATCCAATTCTTGTGGGTGCCTCCATGATTTCTTCCCTCACTCAAACATTAACCACCAATAACAGTCCTGATGGCTGCATCCTGACGGGGAGATAGGGCTAATTGTGTATACACCAGCCACAAGTCGTCTGAAATGAAAGAATGACTGTGTCTTATCCCATCTTATCCCATAAACATGGGGACAGCCTGAGAGCCTATTGAGCTCTCCTTGCATCACAACCATCTGCACGCCAGGCTCTCCCATTGAGCAGGGCCACCTCTCAAGGATATTCCTTGAGGTTAAGAGATCCTTGCCAGATCCTAGCAGATTCATGCTAAGTGACTATAGAGCGCTCTTTTTCTGAACTTGTAAACTTTGCTGATATAACTATGCACAAAACCCCCTAGCTATAAACCACTGACCAGGTCTGGGACTAGGACTGGATCCAGCCACTCGCAGGCTCCTCTCAGAAGGAGTMTGGAAAGCAAGGCGGTCCAGTCTGAACCCTGTGACTCAACGAGAGGGTCTCTGTGATAATTAKGCTTATACCCGGTACCCCRTGCAGTAAATAAGAAGTGACCTTGCTATAGAATYTCATAAAACTATCGCCCATATCAATAAAACCTATTACTATTTCCTTCATACGARTGAGGTGTCACTCACTCCCAACATCATTCATTCTTTGACAGATGGTGGAGGATGAATTGAAATTGTCCTTGCCACATCACTCAGAAAAATGCACAGTCTAGTGGGCCTGTCTATGGAGTGGCGTTTACATCAGCCATGGGGTTCTTTGCGCTGCAGAGGCAAGAGAGTTTTCARTGATTCTGTGCATTGGATGGCCACCATAAAGTGGCTATGAGCTTCTATATGGGGTATGAACAGGACAACATGTGGCTTACTTTTTAGTCTTTCACAGAGGACAGAGAAAAGGGAAAGGACCTAACTTCAATCACAACAAAGAYTCTGCTGGTGGTAGAACAGTGGTATGCCAGGTAAGGATATAGTCCTGCAGAACTGACAAGTTGTGCCATCAAGAAGTTAAATGTTCATGAATTTCAGATAGAAGTTTAAAAAAAATGATGATCAATCAGACAAAGTTTTGGACAAACATTCTTCTTTGCATTAATTAGTTTTTAAAAAATTCTGTAGCCTAAACTCAGAATTACCAAATATTGCTACTTCTCATAAATGTAAGTCATCTTTCTAGCTCAACATTCCTATGCTCATTCTGTGATTCTGTGAAATGCAGTTTATTTGAAACRTCTTTTGTTTTGAAGGTGTAGGACAACTGAGTTGCCTGAATTCTGTACTGGGATCATGTTTCAGCATATACTATTTTCATATTAATAGGTTAAATATTTTCCAATAGGGAAAAAAACCTTAGTCAACAAAAGTTAATAGAGCTTCAGGTTCCTTCTTGCAAAATGTCATTAATGAATGATGTCATATTGAACTATACTTTATTATCTTCACTGGTATGAGTAAAGTATTTGATCCTTTATACGGCATGCCCTAAGTAAAAGTTATCTTCTGAGCAATAAATTAAATTTTGAATCTGTTCTCCTGCCACTTCCACATCGGAAGGTTTTGATAAAYTAGATTTTTTCTGGAGTAGGCAGATTGTTTTCTGAATGTTGCTAAAGCCTTAATTTGGAAAATGTATTTACCAGAAGTAGCCCATGATAAAATGTTGTACATAATTAATACAGTGCACTTTATTGAAAGCATTCTTTTATTTAATAATCCTTCTGGGTGAGATGATCATTTTTGCTGTAGCCAGTTTACACTGCTCTGAATAATTAAGAACAGCTTCTTCTACTATTAGGGTGTAAGCAAAAAGTGCATCTCAAGTAGATAAGCCCTCTAAAATGCAGACCAGCTGACCAACTTTCAAATTCCAAGCTCTTTTTTCTTTYTGGTGAGCTGTATTTTTAAATCAGCTATATATTTAAACCAAATTTCATCAGGTGTACTTAACTTTTGTCTCTCTCTTCTTGATTACTCCTGGGCAGTCAACTAGTTCCCCCAGAGTTTTATCCATTCTCTCATGAGATGAAGCAGTCTGTACCTGCATGCTCAGCAATTTTATTTCTTGAGATGTTCGCCACCACTTGAAAACCAGACTTGGTCCAGGAACTTGCTGTCCGTCACTTGGAGAAGCAAAGGATCCAAGATCCTCTTTTGGAGTTTTGGGATTCTCTTGTGACATTCTAGATGCCTTCTCAGTCTGGCTAAGCTACCTTCTTACCTTGCTGAGCATCCCAAAAACAAAAGAGAAAACTGTAGTGCTGACAAGTATCCCTAAGTACTTATGACTCATGCCATGTAATCTGTTCTTTCTCAACCACAGCTACTTATTCTCATTCATTCCACTTTCTTCCACTTGACACCCTCTCTCTTTTCACTGCCATTTCTATTTAGTGTCTTTTCTGTACACTACCCATACATTAGCGCAGTCTTAATTCCCCTTAATTTAACTAATTTGCCTAATTTCTTTTCATCATTTTCTATTGTTTTCCAGCTGTATTTTCAGAAATAAATACAGAATAGATTTTAACAATACACCTATGCCCCTATGGTTTTGACATTTTTTTCTTTTTCTTCAGAGACATATGAAAAGAATGTAAGAGTTCAAGCACGTGCTGCCTACATACAGAACAGCCCTAACGACATGTCTTTTTAAACTACCTGCAACACAACAGGACTGTATGGCTGGACTTTCCTCTTCCCCGTTGTTCTTATTAGCTTTTAGCCAAAACATACTTTTTAAAAATGTTTCCAAACTATCTCCTTAAAGGACTTTGTGAATTGGGGTTCAGTGGGAGGATGTATAAAGAGTATAAAAAGAGTATGGGGTATTAACAAGAGTAAAAACACCAGCGTTTATTAGTATATATACACACAGGCACATATATACTTGAAAACCTGTGTTATGTATAGATGCATACTCATGTATACCTGTATAGAATAAATATGCACACCATATACTACATATRTCTTTCACTTTGGGATGACTGTGCTTCCAGAGCCCTGATCCTTAATTAGGTTGTTAACTCTGCTTAAATCCTTAGCAGATGAAAAAATCTTAACACAGTCCAGTCAGCCAACTAGACAGYAAAATATCTCAAAGGGTCCTGGAAGAAGGAAATTCTTCCTAAATGTAGCGATAACAGGGCTGGTTGTCCTTTGAAGTACTATATAAAATTAATCACAAAGCACTGTTTTTGCTACAGTGACATTGCCAGCATTGAAAAAGAGACTCTTAAAAGAAAGGATGAAAGYAAAGGGCTCCCCACATCCATCTGTAGTTTAGAGGGTTCACAGAAGTGTGAAGTGGTCAATTCATCTCCATGAAATGTTCTCAGTTGAATGAGAAAGCTACATTGAGATGAATTTAGTGTAAAACTGTAGCTATCAAATGTGTGAACTGCTTCAGTTGTCTGAGCTGGTTCCATCACTGCTCTCTCAGAAGAATCCAGGTTCCCATCCTCCCATGTGTACCTTGTATATAGCTTCTTAACTCTTTGCCCTCGTGTAAATGTGGATGCACGAAGTTTCAATGCAAAGAAATGGGTTTTCTCTTTTGCATGTGAGACAGTATCTTGACGTGCAGGAGGACTCAGATCCCTTTCAGAGCAGAGAGATATGCCCCAAAGCCAGCTTGAATTCTTTACTGTAGGAAGAGATATTAGATTCCGACAAGAATTCTCAAAATCATGATTCATAGAAGGGATGAAAGCAACTATGCTTTCACCATGTCACATGCATAGTGACAAAATTGTATTTACGTTCTCAACAGTGGTTTTGAACTGAGTATCACACTTCCATGTCTTTCCTTTCCCTATGCTCATCCCCTCCTCCAACATGAGACTGCAACTCCCTTTCCTTCTCCCAAATCGTTTCTTCCCGTTACTCCTGTTTGCCAACTTCTTATCCAGCACTTCCATMACGATGCGTTGAGTTCTTCCAGAACCCTCTGTAATACTCTAACGTATTCTCTCCACTACTCAGAAACTGCCCATAAACAGTAAATCAGAGAWATCATTCTTATATTTATAATAGAAGTAGACTTTAAAATTAACTCCACTGAGYGTACAGCAATCATAAATGTTGAAGCCAGGTTCCCTTGAGCCAGAAATGTCAAATTGAAGTTGAATGATTCTTAGCCAGAAATTCTACTTCTGTGAACTTCATTTCATTTAGAATACCTGAGGTAAACATGTCCAAAATATAACCTTTATTTAAAATGAAATTTCCCAGGTTCTATCTAAAATAGAATGCTAGTTTCTATGTTTTTGGTTTGTTAAACGGTCAGTATTGATGTTCTGAGCTCCAAGTTAATTCCAGAAAATGTTGCAATTTGCTAAAATAAGAAAAAAAATGCAGTATTTGAAGAGGGTAATCTCAAGAACTGCTTGCTCAAGCAGCTGCAAATCTGAACCACCAATCATCCTTTAGTATAGTAAAGATAAAGGAAAAAGAAATTTCAAAGGCATATGAGCTGTGTTTTCCATTGTAAAGATCAGAGAACAGACAACCTTTAAATAGCTTTTCAGCTTCAGACCCAGCACAGTTAACCATAGAGACAGCCAAGATTAGGAACAAAGRCAGAAAAGCCAGGAAGGCAGGGCAAACACATCCAGTTTAGGACATTGAATTTCAAAGAAATATTGAATAGCTGAAGGAAGTTAAAAGGCAAACAACCACATTTTCAGAAAACATATGCTAGGAGGAAAGACTGAACCACTTGCAATTGTTTTGYTGGAAGAGTAGAAAGAACTAATAACCTTCAAATAAGTAGAGTGTTGCAAAAATGAAAGAAATTATTTATTCACGGTGTCAGGCACCCTGATAAGGTAGTATTTTTGAAACCTGGCAGAGATTGTGATATTTTTCTCACTAGAGACTTTTGAAAACAGATTAAACAAAAAGCAGGAACAAGACATATAAAGTTGAATTTACTTTTGAAGAAAACTGATGAGCTAGAAAATAAATTCAGGTCTGTTTTGTCCCTCCTGTAAGTGCATAAGGGAAATGCAGAAAAGCGCACATCTCACCTCAGTGGAAGTTTGATTAGAGAGAAAAATATTCTCAAATATATAGATCCATCCATATCCTAAATTAAAAATTGAAATAGAGTCATGATTCTGGAATGCGATGTGAGAGGAAAATTTTGGAACTGTATTTACACACGATACAATTTGTGCCCTAAAAAAGTTAAAAAAACATGTAGGATGTGCAGTTACTAGAAAAGTAAAACTTCCAGGAGAGGAAAGGGAGCTGCAGCACAATCTTAGCTGCTCTAGAGTTTCTCAGTATGTAGCTCTTGTAAAAGCTGCCAGTCATTCAGCAATCTGCATGTTTCACATGCCTGACACCCCATTCCACTGCCAACCACAGTACGGCAGCAGCAACCCTGATAAGTAGCAATATTGGAATGGTAAAATGTGACAACTGCGTTGTTCCTGGGTTTCTTAGTTTTCCTCTCATGCTCTGAATGGCATTATTGCACATCAGTGCGAGATCCAGAACTGCTCATTTTTTCTTTTGGTGTTGACAGAGAGTACCAGGGTATCCTCAAGAGAGAAAAGATTCATTATGAAGCTTTTTTCATCATTCAAACAGAGAATGGGAATATATTTCATGAAGGTTAACTTCTAGAAAGAAACCTGAATTTCAGAGTAGACTTAACTTGAACCCACAGTTAAGGGGAAAGACTACTATAGAGAAAACAAAGTGAGGAGGATGAAAAAGGAGGATAAACCACTAAGGAGACTGAGAATCAACAGTAACCCAAAATGGAATACTGGGAATGCAAATATCCCATATCCGTAAACTATCTCAACTTGAAAACTGTCCTGGAGTAGATTGATCTGTCTTTCAATGCAGCAGAAGCTTTATTCTCTACCTCAGAACCTTTCTTGTCAAGGCTATAGCATATCTTGAAAAATTTCCATCCCTCTGCACAGGTTTTGTGTGAAAATATATTGGAAGTTGTGATTGAAAACTCCAAATCACACAACAGAACTACAAAATACAGACAAAAACCAAAATGGAAGCAACTGGTGAATGTACAGAGAGCCTAATCACAGAGAGACAGGTACTTTGGCCCAAATTTTTATTAATTGAACCTCAAGACCTTAGTTTGACTGAAGTAGAATTGTGAGAAGAATCCTGAGCAGTAGTAAAATACCATAAGAAAAACAAAATTGAATATCAGRGGAAAGACTTTCTAACCAAGAAACAATACAACACTGAAAGAACTTGTTTGAAGTGCAACATTTTTAGTGGATATGGTTGGTAACACCTCAAGTCTTTATTTTGACAAAGGTCTTAGTACCCCCTGACAGACAATGGTACTAAACTCTAAAATGAGGAAGGGAAGATAACGAATCATCTTACCTGACTTCTGATGTCTAAGACTGCCCAAGAGCTTTGGCCCTGTCAGGTTGGTAGGCAGAAGCAAGCATGCGCAGCTAGGCTGAGGCTGTCAGGTTTTAGGCTGTGTGTCCATGCCAGTAATGTCCCTTTGTCCAGTCTTGTCTTCTTGTCCTATTCCTGTGTTATTCCTAGAAAGTCTGCAGCTAACTGAATTGATTCAGAAACTTAATCCAGGCAAAAAATAATTGCTCTTTTTTAGAGTTAGCTTTTGGCCAGATTGGATTTCTGAACCTTCTCATCCATTCAGGCACACACACCTCTAAGAGATGAGTTATATGCCCAGGAGCAGGAAATGTGCCGTGATAGAAGTTATTCAGGGGCTAGTTTCATGATACTCTGCTATAAGTGACAATCATTGCTATATCTCATCTCTCATCCCCCAAGAAAGGATGGTTTTTCCACTTGATCGTTTCAGAGATTCAGTTAATATAAATTACTATTTAATTTGGTACAATTGAGCATGGTAGTGAACATTCAGGGACCAAAGGCTGAGGGGCATTGGAAATTTGATTGCCAAAACAAGTATCCATAACGTTATACCCTTGGGTATCATGGCATTTCAACTGAACCTGAGTTTAATAAGGTAATTTTTATGTCTAGACACCTATAAAGTAGCTAAAATTTTAACTCTTTTGTTGATGTAATTTTATAGTCCAAGTAGGCTATATGCACACATGGATTTTGTTTCTCATTTAATCTGTGCTGAACAACAAAACGTTATATATTTAATTTTCAGAAGGGGCTGTAACTCCAACTGATGACATGGACACTCAGTGTCACAAAAAATTAGCCTCCACATACTGTACTGAATCACATGCAAGTTTTCTGAGGATTTAAGATTCTGAGTCTTATAAAATAGATCAAAAACATTTTAGGTTGAGGTCATCTTCTCTGAATGGAAGGAGATTAAGATCTAGAGAGCCCCTAAAATATTGAATAGAGCATCTGAATAAACACCTGGGTCCAAATACACCTTCAACGTTTATAATTTCTATAGTATTTAGCCATTTAGAGAAATATTGGCTAGCCCAAAACAGCAGATGCCAAATCAGTCAGCTTTGTCAGGAGACTACACAGAGAAAGTGGAAATGAATGATTTTCAAGGGACTATCWCCTTTTGTAACAAACACTAGTATTACCATTTAAATGGTCCTTGACAAGCATCTTATTTTGCTCCACTTTTCATTCATGCTCAGCAAACAAATGCTGAACATTCATTAAACAGACCTGCTCTAACAAATGAAAGAGCAACTCCAGGAAGGTTATCACACTCCATGTTCTGAGTATGATAAATAATTAAAGACCGGTTGGCACGCTGGTGTGCAGTTTTATGTTTTATGTATGTATAAGACTCCATATCTGCAGCAGGCAGGAAAACTATCTCCTCTTACAAGAGCCTATCGTTCTTTGGATTTGGAAACTAAATGACAGAGCCTTGTTTGCAGTTAATCTGCATTGTTCCTGTGAAATTGGCCGAGCTCCACTATTGTTAACAAAACAATGCTGATTTACACCACTTCAAGGACTGATCCCAATTATTTAACTATAAACAATTTTTTTTATTTAGTGTAAAATAAGGAAATGATAACTGACTTTTAACTGAAATGCATATTTTTACTTATGATAAAGAGGTAGACACCTATTTCATTCTAGTTTAAAATTCATTTTTGTTTTCACAGATACTCTGGAAGGTTAGAAAAAAATCATGCAGTAATCTTTAAAACAGATAATACTATCATATTTTGCTTTAGGAAAGATAAAAATAATCTTCCTGTGATTACCTGGTTCAGGGAAATATTATGAAGTAAAATAAGAATCTTGTCAAAAATCAAACTCTCCTTTCTAAAAATGAAAATGAAATAAAAATCATAAATAGAGAGAGAGACAAAATCAAGTCCCAGTGAAAAATCAAATTCTCCTTTCCAAAAATGAAATACTCATAATGAATAAATAAATAAATAAAATCAAGTCCCAGGTATCCAGCATTCTTCAGTTAAGAAGCCAATGAGAATTCAGAAAAGCAAAAATACATGAGAAGAAGACTACAAGGTGCCTCACAAATTCATTGAGAATTTGTTATTTTAAATATGAACTACAATATCCGTATGTATTATTCCACACTCATATATTTTTTCCATTGGGAAGTGTCAGTGGTGGATAGATGGAAAACTAGCTGGATGGTAGAGCTCAAACTGTGGTGATAAAAGGGCCTGAGTCTAGTTGGAGGCCTATGGCCAGTGATGTCTCCCAGAGGTCAGTACTGGGCCCAGTGCTGTTCAACTTGTTCATCAGGCACTTGGACGAGGGCACAGAATGCACCCTGAGCAAGTTCACTGATGACACCAAAGTGCGTGGMGTGGCYGACACCCCAGAGGACTGTGCTGCCATCCAGAGGGACCTGGACAGGATGGAGAGCTGGGCAGAGAGGACCCTGATTAGGTTCAAGAAGGACAAGTGCAGAGTCTTGCACCCAGGCAGGAATAACCCCAAGCACCAGTACATATTAGGAGCTGACCTGCTGGAAAGCAGCTCCAAGGAGAGGGATTTGGAAGTYCTGGTTGATAACAAGTTGACCATGAGGCATCAATGTGCCCTCATGGCCAAGAAGGCTAATGGGCTCCTGGCTGCATCAGGAGGAGCATTGCTAGCAGGATGAGGGAGGGGATCCTGCCCCTCTGCTCAGCTCTAGTGAGGCTGCCCCTGGAGTACTGGAGGCAGTTCTGGGCTCCCCAGGACAGGAGGTAAGTGGAGCTTCTAGAGAGGGTCCAGCATAGAGCAATGAAGATGATTAAGGGACTGGAGCATCTATCATATGATGAAAGACTAAGCAAGCTGGGCCTGTTTAGCCTGGAGAAGACTGAGAGGGGATCTCATCAATATGTGTAAGTACCTGATAGGAGAATGTAGAGAGGAGGGGACCAAACTCTTCTCAGTGGTGGCCAGTGACAGAACAAGGGATAAGGAGTGCAAGTTGAAACCCAGGCAGTTCCATGTCCATGTGAGAAAGAACTTGTTTCCTGTGAGGGTGCTGGAGCCCTGGAACAGGCKGCCCAGAGAGGCTGTGAAGTCTCCTTCTGTGAGATCTCCAAACCCACCTGGATGCGACGAGGTGCCATGTGCTCTGGGTGTCCRTGCTGGAGCAGAGGGTTGGACTAGATGATCTCTGGAAGTCCATTCTAATCTCAACAATCCTGTGATTCAGTGAAGGACTACCTTTTTTCCCCTCTGTTTAAATTATTTAGCTGAAATTGTCGTGTATTCACAAATTATTTCAGTTACTCTAGAGGTCTGTTTTAATAAAGATATGCTCTAGTTGATAAACGATGCACRGTTTTATTTAAAAATAAAATTTCAGTTAAATCCAACTGTAACTTCAGCTCCTAAATCTTTTGTGATCCTCTCTTGAGCCAATAARCTGTTCTCCTTTTGCCTGTACTGAACATTAGATTTCTCTTATACTATTAGCAACTTATTCTCAGGAGTTCTATGGTGTGTAGGACTTTGCACTTGCTTTCTCTGGCTTTCTGCTAAGGAAGAAAGACCTCTTGCCAAATTATATGCAAAATAATTATTAGAAGCCAGAGAGCAAGCTGTTCGCTTTGCAATAATCTGGGGAATCGAATGATTGGGTTGATTGTATATGTTGCTCACTTCACTGCTCTTCAGTATTGTTATTCTATATTATTTTTTTCTGTTAGTTTGTAAAAGGTTGTATAACCTTTTCTGTGTCTGCATAGATTGTCATTTTTTGCTTTAAAATCTGTTAACGGCAATCAGAATTTTCTATCTAAAACTTTTATGAAGTAAATTACTCTTATGCTTAAAAAGCCTAGTGTGCAACATCAGTACATATTATTCCATGGTATACACAGTGTACAACTACATGTGTCTTTAAGCAAGGTACTTTACTGCTTGTTTTTCCACTTCAGTAGTCAGAGGATTAGAGTTTCCAGACGCATTAAAGCTGATTTTGGGGAGCTTAAATTTAACCTCCTCTGGACTAAATTTGCATCTCTGTATCAGGGAAAGGCATTCATTTTGCATTCAAGTGCTACCCATCAACGCCACTTAAACAGAAACAAACAGAAAAGAAAATACATGAAAATAAAAAGAAGGAAAAAAAAAGAGAGGACATAGGCTGTTGTATTATTCAAAGTCACCAGAAGGCACCATTACAGTTAATCTGACAATCTGTTGAATTGTATGGATAGGCAGTTAGATCTTGAATAAATGTCTGTTAGCTATATAATTCCTTTTTACAGGCAATGAATATCACCAGAAAAGTTGGTTTTACCCAAGTCTTTCTCTGACAGAATCATTTATTAGGTGCAGAGTTACAGCCTGCAATTTATATGCATGCCAAACAAATAAAATAATTGTGTATTGTTAAATCACGACTGTAAGAAAGGATCTGGAAATAGAAAAGCAGAGGGGAAAAAAAATGACCAAACCCRTGGATTTTGCTGGAGCATATTTATTTAGGAATACCAGAAAATATACACTCTCTAAAACAGCAGAGGGATTCAAGCAGCTTTTCAAATTATCTTTAAAAGGTACTCAGATGAAACAGGGAGAAAGAAAAAAATTCTCTGTGTTGGATAACAGTGCACTTAGGTCTTATAGAAAGATAGTCTATTAAATGTGCAAAGAATAGAGTGATTTACACAAATCTGGTTAACACTTCCTGAAAATGCTAAACATTTTCAAAATCATGAAGACCCCAAAGCGTGAAGATCCCACCAAATAAAGGCAGTGACCTTGATTAGACTTATTTGAGGGATGGAGAAGATCCTTCCTTGTTTCTCCAAGTGTTTTAGGTTTTAGACCGCGCCAGGTAGTGGTCTCCAAGCCAGTGCTCAAGCCCAGTCTGCAAAATCAAAAAGGGCATCAACTTTTCCCAACAAGTGTCACGGATGGGCATGACACTTTTATTTTGAGGATAGAGTGGCTGTAAAGGAGAGGTTAGCCATAAGAATGTAAGCTGTCCCACTTTGGCTCATGCTGTAATGGGCGATGGCACCAGAAGAAGTAGCATATGATGCAGAAAACCAAACTTCATAACAGAAAATCTATTTAAGCCATTCAACCTGCTAAAGCACATGGTTATATAAGTGCTACAAACCCATTGTCAAACAGCATTTAACCAATTTAGCTTTCTTAATATATTCTAATGAAGGATTAGTGGTATGACAAAAACAGGATGAGCTGGAAATGGTGGCACAGGAAGCTTTGCTTTCAGAAACCAGTAGAGGACAATGGAAAGAAGAGTCTTACCTATCTTTTCTCATACACTGAGACATCGTCCTTGCGTGTTCTCATGAATAGTCTGAATAAGTACACATTCCAGACATTTTAAAATACAACCATAATCCCCAGTCTACTAGAATAAAAGACAGCTAATAAGCAACTTACTGGGGTAAATCAAGTTATGAATTTGTGATGCAGTTGTTGTTATGGTAACCACATGTTTACATATTGCTTCCATTAACAAACATGAGAAAAATTATCCTTCTTTCAAGAGAGGAAGGTGACAATTGAAAGAGCTTTCAGAGATGAACTATGCATTCATATTTTCTGGGATTAAATGTGATCTCATGTGTTAAAGTTTTACATCTCTGTTTCCTCATTTACACATGTTCTGACTAAAATCAAAGAGAAATGAGAGAAACAATTACAAGTCACACAGTCTCCACTTTGCCACGTCCTAGGTCCAGATCTAGTATAACGACATCTACTATTACCACCTGATTACATACTTGTACAAATAGTTTAACTCTCCATGAAGAATGTAACACCGGTCAATGATAAAAGAAAAAATATTAAACACAATTTGTTTCTTGAAATGTCACCTTACAGTTTAGTATTTGCTAGACCTGGCAAAAATCAAAAATCAGAAGATTTCATTGGCTGATCAGGACTTCATGTTTACAATATTATTTATCATTGAATTCACAAGCACACAGACATAAACATAAAAMTTTTATATGAAAATGATGGACAAGAAAAGGCATAGGATGAAAAATATGAATAAAAGTGTTAGTTTCCTTGAAACAGTTTTTAAATGGCAAAAAAAACATGGAAAATAAAAAAGGTAACTCTGTTTACAGTATCATCCTCATTCAATTGTAGTGGAAGATAATAACCAAAATCACAAAACTGAAATACAGGAAATACAAAGAAATGACAAAATAAATACCAGTTTGCTCATCATCACTCCTACAGAGAACGAGATGCCTGTATCACAAGAGGCTGATTATTAGCTTTTTTCATTTATTTGAAATAAAAACATTTAAACTTTGCATACTAAGATAATGTGTATCTAGGAATATTTGAGTATGAGACCGAGGAATAAATGATCACTTTTAAGAAATCTTTAAATTATAGGAGAACTTAGAGTTCTGAAAGAGTGCTGATACTGATATTCATAAAAGATAAGCTGAATAGTTCTAGTAATTATAGGTCGGTTACCTAGACATCAAATTCAGACAAAATAATGGAAAAGTCAATAGCATTTTCCATTAATAGAGAATCAGAAAGAGGGGGCTATAATTCATGCCAGTCAATGTGGTTTTATGGAAAATAGGTTTTGTCAAACAGTTTAGATTTCATTATTTGATAAGATTACAAATTTGGTTGATAAAGGTAACTGTATATGTAATATGYGTAGATTTTAGTACAGCATTTGACTTGTATCAGATGAGAAGGTGATTTAAAAATATTACAAATGTCTATAGGTCACATGAAAAACGGATGTGAATATACTAACCAATTTTAAGTATTTGTTAATGGAATATCATCACTGGATGGACCAACGTTTAATATATTTGCTTCAAGCTGATTATTCAAGAATMAAATTTCTGCAGAAAAAAATAATCCTAGTTATCATAGAGTGGTAAATAAGTACCAAGCTAGACAAGAGAGTGATCAGAGTTGGTTAGCAAAGTGCATTCACCACGCAGAAAAGACTAAACAAACCCTTCTTTCTTTAAAAGCAWGAGATCCCTGACAGGTAACTCATGAGCTCCACCTGCAAGCTTGTGGCATTAGAGCTAACAATAATTAACTGGAATAATAAGCAGATAACTGTTAATTAGATTGCCACTGTGTGTGGCAGCATTGAAATAGAAAATGCAATATTGATGGAGTTCTTGGACCTACACARGAGAAAGGAAGTTAGAAACTGACAGTGAAATAAAAAAGGAGCAAAATACTTGGAGATCTACAGGATGTGCTTTACAACTTAAAACTGAAGAGTTTTGGCCTATCTAGTTTGTCAAAATTAGGTYACAGATAAGCCAAGAGACCATACTGCATAACAAGCCTTTGGCTTAGTCAGTTATAGCAAGAAACAATGGTGAAAAGGCACAAGTGGGAAATTTTGCTTTAAAAATTGTGACTGGTTTCTATTTTCAGCAGTAATGATCATCAGTGATCAGTGATGATGGATAGTGTGATCGACACAGAATGAATAGGTCAGAGTTGTTCAAAAAGTCAGATGGAATGATTTATGCTTAAACATTGAGGGTTTGGGCTTAAATTGGACTAGAATTCATCAAAGCATTTTGGTATTTGAACATCATAGAAACAGCACACTGGAAGAAGCTTAACATACATCTTAAACTCGGCATGCCTTTAGCAACTGCATTTTGTTTGTAATGCAGTCGTTTCCTCTGAATCACATAACAAGAAATTATACTTCCTCTTGTACTTTGCATATTGCTGTTTGTCTGCAGTTAAATCACATCTATTAGTTCCCTTGCTTACAACATTTACCAAATACGACATAAAAGGAAACATGTAGAATCAAAGGTTACTTTAATGTTACAGAGATTCTTTTATGGTGATTTAGGATTAATGATGACAGCTTATGAACCATGCTTAATTAACTGAATGTAAGAGATAAAAATCACCATTGTGCTTAGCTCTCCTTAAGATTATATCCACTAAAACTCAGAAGAGATTCTGAGTAAGCTTTCCTCTGGCCTGTACCAGCTAAATATGAAGGTACATTTCAAAGGTTCTGTCAGTAGATCAAACTTGATCTGTAGGAAGTATAGGGATAGTGCGGCTTCCCTGAAATATTTTTCACTGAAGGAACCACAAGTGACATTCATTTCAGATCTGGTGCATCTGTTTACCCACTGGGTTTGGAGAACAGGTAACACTTTCCTTACCTGCTCTCCATGTTGCACACAAAGATGATGTTGCTGGCGCAGCAAAGTGCTTTCAATTAGTGAAAGGAAATGTTAAAGATTCGTTTGCAAGATACTTCTACTGCTCCAGTTGTGTGGTTGTTACTGGGAGAAAGAATTGCCTTTGGCAGCTGGTCTCACAAGGGTGGTGAGTTAACTACTGCATTTTACTTAGATTTACTTACATTTACTTAGTTTCTAGAATTGCCGCATTCCAGAATCACAATACAGAAGAACACAGTGATAAAAATGAATGTCCAAAACGTATAGTCTATAGTCTGAATATCATGAGGGATAATAGCTGATGGAGTAATTAGCCAAATGAAAAAACTTGGACTGAAAGCAAAGTTTAAAGCTGATTAGTCTTCATCTTTTACCCACTTGGTTCATTAGGAAACACTGYGTGATGTTCACTATTCTACACCACTATGAGATGCTCTTAATATGCACTACCACCTTGTGCTACTGCTTTGTTCTACTTTATGGCACTGTTACTGTGCACAGTTTCCTAATCCTCTAATAATTTGGCGGTATTAAACTGTACACATACGTGAGGAGTGTATTCATCTGTTAGCACTTCTAACAAGTCCTGTATCTATCTGATCCTCCCCAAGATAATCTCTTTGTTTCTCTTGGTCTCTCTTTGTTTCTGAACAGTTCTGCTCAGCTATAAGTCCAATGCAAGCATACAGAAATGCTCATCTTGGATAGAAGGAGGTCTGCTTAATGGTATCGGATACCCACATTACTCTGTTCCCTTGACTCCTRTTTGTTCTGATCCCCAGACAGTCTGCATGTTTTTACCTCTATTTGCAGCTGGGTGGATATACATTTCCATATGGCTATTTAAAGGCTCTTCTCTACACCTGCCCTCCAGATCCTAYTTAAAGCATGGCATAGAATTTAAATAAAATATGAAGGCCCTATATAGAATACTTCAAAATCAATCATTTGGAACAGGTATTCTGGTGAAAATTATAAGGAAACTTATACAGTGGGAATACTGCTATATCATTCAAAAATAAGCAACAGAGATTGTTTGCTCCAGCTCACCCAAATTAATAATTCCTTATTTTAAATTATTTAAAATACGTATATATACAGTCTTATAAGAGTAAAATTTGCAGGAGTCTACAGACTCGTGTGCTYCTTGTAGCTTATTGCAAAACTATTACAATGCAGAGGCCACAAAATTACACCAGCCCCATCATCATATACATGCTTGTTCAGACTATTGAGTAAAAGGAGTGTGGTGTTTTGGCAAGTAAAAATTCTTAATTTATCAGGCCTTGAACATTTCATTTGAATGCTCTGCTTCATCTTGCCTTTTCAGAAGCCAATATGACTGATATTTCCCTGCACAACAGAGGTGTTGTGATCTTACATTTATGCTTTGAGGCCCTAATATGAAAAGATTTCGGTAGATTTTAAGCAGCTGTGGGGAAGAAGAAAAAAAAAAGTGAAAGATACAAAAGGAATACTACAGTACACAGATTAAAGCACAGAAACTATATGTCATCCAAACAATATTTATATATTGTTTGATTTATTAAAATTGAGTTACTGAATATGGATTAAAAAAAAAATAAAAAGCAACTGGGATTTCTCACTCCAGCAGTGTTGCCTGTCATGGTATCTATTTACAGGGCTTCATAAACAAGTTTTCATTGATGTCATATCTACTAGCGTAAACACCTAGTTGGGGAGATAAAATAATACCTTCAGGAGATAAAGTTTGTGTATATGCCAAACGATGTGGGTGATTTGTAGCCTCTCATAATGGATTTCCAGACTGCTTGTGCTGCAGTACATGTGACATCATGGGAAGCCTCTTCTGACCAAGGCATACCCAAGAGCTGCWTTTGCGAGAGGCTGCTTTCCCATCCTTGTCATCTACATTAATTTGTTGACACAAGTTARTTTCTCGTAACAAGATTCATCCTTACATGAAAAATCTCACCAAGACAAAAACAAACAGCGACCTAAATAAATGGGAAAGGTGGTAAAACTTATAAGGTATTTCAGATTGTCAGTCTAATGTTAACCATTTAAATTCTGCAAAATCTGACTCAGTCATTTACCAACAACATGTAGTTTTGAAAACTTGTTAGGGACTTAGAGTCTTCTGAGGTTAATCTAGTATGTTATTTGTATTCTTAGACAAAATTACTAACTTAAGTTGGTGACTGAGGAATTAATTTTAAGCAGAAATTTATGAGATTTCTGATAATGTAATGTCTCTTATTTTAATTTTTTTAATCTACTTTTGGTCATACATAATTATTGTTCTCACAACTGCTAAATCCAGAGAAATTCGGGCCATAGCACTAGTCACTTGAAGCAATGGTGGGGAGATTCTCCTAGGGCAGAAGTGGTTCCTCTGGAGACAGGAGAAAGGAGCAGTGACAGATCCCCCCAGGAAGAAAGTATTGCTTTTACCTCTGGCTTCACTCTAAGTCTTCTCTGGATTAATCTGAAAGTTTCTCATTTCCAGTACTGTCAATCTGACACCTCTCATGAGCGTTAAGTTCTCTTCTCTGTAATAAAAACATCATAGTACTTACAAAACACAATAAAATAGAAGGATTTTTTGAAATTATGCTCTACTTTAAAATCAGCTGGAGGGCTTCAAGCTCTCTATTTCTACTGTAGAAACCATGTTTATTAGTTACCTAATAGACTTGGTCAGTTTATGATACAATTTTTTACKGAACTGGGTCATTTTTTTGGAGGTCATTTACTTTCTCCCAAATTCGGTGTCCTTCTGTGAAAAGTGATTTCGTTGTATCCTGCTGGAATACATGTCAGGGCCTTTAGGAGTTATTAATATTCCTGGTCCTGTGAAAAGCCCTAGGTGCTTTCCTCCAATGATTTTAGCAGAGCACAAATCTTACGAGACAGACATAAATCAGGTTGTTAAAAGACCTCATATAACTACAGCAGAAATATTGCAGATTGTACATCATACTTCTCACGAATCCATAAACAGAGCTTCTTTACACAGGAAATTTGCCCCAGTGTAATCTGGGGTCCGATTATAAACCAATATAGCTGTATTAATTCAAACTCTTTTATTCATTTTGGCACGATCAGATTTTTATTTGTTTATCTTGCTCCAATTACAAACAGATTAACAAAATAAATCACTTTTAAGTCAAACAACAGGACTGAACAGGGGTTGATGCCAATTTAACAGTATTAATATGAAAGTTAGCTTAAGCAATGTGATTTTTCCCCACATATCTTCTTATTCCCCAGCTCTTCTGAGTTTATATCATCCTCTTCTCCTCCTTTATTTATTAAATGAACCTTGTTAAAAAGTATATTTAATTTAATGTGCATTGTTTCATGTACAACACTGGCAAGCCAATTAAGATTAAAATTACTTTATGGCTTTCTATAAGATAAATTTTGAACTAAATTAAAAATTCTGCTTCTTTGCAAAACTCTTGTTTTGCAGTGATAAAATGAACTAAACACTTACATCTAGTAGGTATTACCAAACTTTGTAATAAGTTATATTATGATTCCTTTCTCAGATAAGAAGTCCTGTTGGTATGAGCAGACCTTGCAGCTATTCTTCTTCTGTTTCTGTTTTGCACTCTACCAGCTGGCAATTTTTTAAATCTCATTCCTGATGTAGCCTAACATCTAAGTACTTTTCTTCTTTAAAAATAAGAAAAATACATTCAGTTTCCAAAACACATATCTTAACTAACCACTATACTGTGAGGTCTATAATTTCTGTGGTTGATATATTTTTTTATTCCACAGTGATTACAGTTAACCATATCAAAATCATCAAATAAATTATTCTTACACATTATCCTGTCCAATTACCTGTGTCTTYACCAGTGACTATACTAGCAATATCATGATTGGCTTTGATTTTTGTCCTTATTAACTTTAAACAAACATGATTTTGTAAAGAAGAAAAATAAAAACCCCTTTCCCTTAAATATTTAGTCATTAAGGTATTTCAGTGATTTAACCACCAGCAAGGAGTATTAGTTTATCCATAAAGGGACTATTTCAAAGATACTACCAGAAACAACTGTCTGGTTTTCTTAGTATTTGATTTGTGCAAGGACAAGTGCAGGTCCTGCACTTGGGCAGGAATAACCCCAGGCACCAGCACACATTAGGGGCTGACCTGCTGGAAAGTGGCTCCACAGAACAGGATGTGGGAGTTCTGGTTGACACCAAGTTAACCATGAGGCAGCAATGGGCTCTTGTGGCCTTGGTGGTGGCCAGTGATAGGACAAACGGTAACAGGCACAAGTTGAAACCCAGGCAGTTCCATGTCCATGTGAGGAAAAACTTTACTGTGAGGATGACAGAGCCCTGGAACAGGCTGCCCAGAGAGGCTGTGGAGGCTCCTGCTCTGGAGATCTTCCAACCTGCCTAGATGCGACCAGGTGCCCCATGCTCTGAGTGTCCCTGCTGAAGCAGGGGATTGGGCTAGATGATCTCCGGAGGTCCCTTCCCCGCTCAGCCATTCTGTGATTCTGTGATTCTGTGACTTGTGATTACAATGGCAGAAGAGTTCTTGGTGCATTGTGGCTTGATGATTACTAACAGTTAAATTCTAGCTTCGAGGAGTCTGCATCATAGCCAAAAAGTATGATCATGTATTTACCAATGTATATTACTCAGTTATTGTTTTTATCACTTTTTATCAGTGATTATATTTCACTGGGCCATGCCTGTTGTTTGTAGTGTGTCTGTTTCTTCATTTGTTTTGTATACATCCAAAAAGGGGTAAGAGTAGATGAATCTGTACTTTAACTGCTAATATTGAAGTAATTTTGATTCCTGACATGCTTTAAAGATCAGTAAATTGACAGAAGCAGTTCATACAGAGCACATTTGTATTGTGAGAATTTGGCCTGGAAACATCTCTTTCCATTCAGAGTGATTTAATGTATGCTAATCCCCAATTGCCTGCATATTCAACAGCAATATTTCAGCAACCATCTTTGGCTGTATCTATGCTAGTAAATAAAAATGAACGAAGACCTTTTTTCTGGCTTGAAACCAAGTTATAACTCTGGTTTCTATCCACATATCTAAACTCTTTCTTGCTTCCAGGAGCACAGAGTGGCCTGATTTGTACCAACTTGAGTGACATTATCTCCAGTAATAAAGAAAGAGCTCGTTATTCTGCAGGGAAGGAATGGCACTGAGTGTGTTATGATGATAATGTTCCACCCTTAAGCAGACAAGATTTGAGATCAAAACTGGGAATATTGCCCCTAGTATACCTGATGATCAAGTCTCATGGAGAGAGAAAAACATTTAATATTCCAAAAACACAACGACTGCATAAAGATATCAAAATTGTTGAAAGCTGGTGTCTGTATTAAGAACAATAATTGGACAAAAATGTAGAATTAGTGTGGTTGGGCCTGACTTCTTATGAGAAATCCGAGAAGTTAAAGTCTAGGAAATTACTGAAAGCAAGTTAAAAAAACAACTGTTCTCTCCCCAGATTGCTATCAATAAAAAGACTGAAAATAGGATGACAGAAAAAGAATGTGGCAGCTGGAGTGTGGGGGCCACAAAACGAACCCAGAGATGCTGCTCACTGACGGACCATAAATAATGCTGGTTACGCATCCTGCTTTTTGCAGGAAGATTGTCCAAGCTCATCCATTTTTCCAGCCAAGAGCTGTTGTAGCTCGTCTGTGTGTGCTTCCCTGGGCCAAGGACGATCTTGAGCAGCTGSTTACAAATGAGCATACTAGCGACAGCGGCTGAGATCAGTATCATCCAATATCTTCATTAGCAACCTGGATGATGCAAAAAAATGAACTTGAGTAGATTTTGGAGCAATTTTAAATGGAGAAGGAGATGGCTTATATTTCAAATCATAAACCTTTAGTGCAGAAAGACCTTACTAACATTGAAGATTGAGCCAACAGACACCTTTGAAGTTCCCTCTGCCCAGCACATCTACATAATAACATAAGCAAGGAAATGACTGGCAGGTCTGCTAAAAAGCTCTGCTGAGTGAACCCAGAGTATATTCTCACTGTGAATAAGGTAAATTACATTAAAAGTGTATCCAGGGGGATGAGACATTATTATGCCCTCCTATTTAGCACTAGGGATACATCAGCTAAAATTCTGTGTCTATTTTGGACCTTGCTGCTGAAGAAGGATAACAAAAAATTGGAGGAAATATAGCAAAGAGCTGTGACAATGATTCTTTGGGGGCTGGAGAATGTGATCTATGAGATGAGGCTGATAGGGATGACCTGGCTTAGCCTGGCAATGAGACAACTTAGAGGAATCTAGTAGCAGCCTACAACTATTTGAAAGGCAGCCATACAATGGCGCTAAACTCTTCTGCATTGTGGCAGATAGTAAAACTAACCTAATCTTATTTAATACTGATGATAGTCCTGCTTCAAGAGAGAGGTTGGACTGGATGACCTCCAGAAATTCCCCCCAATTCAGTGACACTAGCCCAAACCCAGCTGAAAAATGGCAATGAGGGAAAATATTCCTTTAATTTCCCTGCTTGAAGTCTGTTGTTCTTATCCATCACACTAAAATTTAGGTGTGGATATTCAGAGGCACTTTTTGGCCTGCTCATCTCAAGGAAGCAGACTCACTGACTTGGGTCCTGCTGTTAAAAGTATTGCTTTATGTAACAGCAAAAGATATCTTTCTTCCAGATTTTATCCTCTAAATAGAGACAGACTTGGTGAATGTTTACTGCTAATGACTAAAAGGAAGAGAGTACACAGATGTTCTCATGCTGAGCACCATTTGATTAGTAAATGAAGACAATCCAGCTTTTTTTTGGCAGGCAGATGCCACATACATCCAAAAACTTAAAGGTAACTGGAGAATTAAATCCTTCAGACATGCCAGCAAAGATTTCAGAAGGATATGAGGTAGGTTAAGAAGGACAAGTAACTGGAAAATTAAAAAAAAAACCCCTAAGACTTTAATAAACTTTGTGGATACAGAGAGGGTGAGAGAAGCAGGGGAAAGGCATTAAAGCAAGGTGCCAATTCTGCAAAGAAGCAATAATAAGAACTCACATGGAAATCATTGTGGAACTGAGGAGTAATTTGGAAAAATGAAGCTAGGTTCAGTTCATCTGTGATCCTAAAAATAAGAGTAAACAAAATATGTTGGGAATAGAAACCAGTTCAAGACAAATACAAATTATTTCATAAGTATATGGAGATAAACCCAAATAAATCACACACATGCAAAGACTACAGAAGCAACAAGAAATTCATTTTATTATTAGTGAGCTAAGAAGACTGAACTAAAGAGAATTGTTCTGTCAGAGGAAAAGAATATTTACAGATACTGACAACCAGAATGTATAATGATATTTTTGAGTAAAGCTCCACTGAAAAAAAAATACCTCTCAACCATTTGATTAAAAGATAGGAAGCTATTACAGTTTGAAAGAGTATTGATGGAGGGATATCACAAGGATGAAAAGACTTGCAAAGACTGAAAGAGTACTCAGTCTGATCAAATGCATTCAGATCAGCCAAAATCTAAGAAATCTATTAAAAGTAAAGACCAGATTGAGCTAAAAAGCTTATTTGTTGGAAGACAATATGAGAATTCATCTAGAAAATTGAGTCAAAAAACAGCATACTGCTCAATAAAGGGTGGTGCAGAGAACTGTCAGTAATGTGGGAAATTCTCTGCATGCACTAGGGAGAGTACTCATGACTAACAGCAGCTCAGCGGAAAAAGCTCTAGAGTTTTAGAGTATCCTTAGTGGAGAGAAGTAGTAGCAGGTTTAAATTACAGCCAGGATGATTCTAGTTAGATTCAGAACAACTTTTTTAATCAGAAAGATCATGAAGTATTGAAACAGATTTCACAAGAGGGTTATGGTGCCTCTAGCATCAGAATTCTTCAAGAACAAATTAGACAAACTACCATAAAAAATGACAGAGAAAGAGCTGATATTGCCTTAAGCAAGAGGAAGACTTTGGAGAGACCTGTGATACCAATCAATTCTGTGCTTCAAGCACTGATATTCACATGTGAATCTAACTGTATTGACTTCCAGTCCTGATGGACGCTAACAGAGATGTGCTGAAATATTGCTGTTGCAGATAGTCTACAGTTCAAATGCTCTTTTTTCTTTTTTTTTTCCAAGATTAAGCACAGAAAAATTCAGGAAGTTATAGCCAGGTTCTGGAGAGCACTTAATTGTTTTCTCTTCTCATCACATGAGAACTCAAACTATATCATTCTTTTAAAAATCATTTATAACTAGCCACAATTAAATACGATATTAGACTGTTTCCACAACTGGACGTGGCAAGTATGGGGCTGGTATGATGGTGATAGTTGTGTTGTCTATTTGAAACAGGTCTAGATTAGAATTTTTTCTCGTAAACTGCGGTGCCAAATCCATTTTTTCAGACAATAGAGTAGATGAATGAGTTGTAACTCCTATTCCATACCATATGAAATAAGGTTTCATAACTGAATATACAATGTAATATTTCACCAACCATCTAATTGCCCATTTTTGCTCTCATCATATACCACAAGAGCAAGAGTTGAATTGATTTCCTCATGTGTCAGGAACTTTAATATCAAATTACAATTGAATTCACATGTCTTTAATGTAGATGTGATAATAATAATAACATAAAAACTAATAATACATTGCAATACTGTAGCTACTCTCTGATAATACCAATATGATTTACAAACACTAATTATGTGAATCTTTCAAAGCTCCTATAACAAGCATAATAGGCCCAAATACAGCAATTACAATCATACTTCTCTTCCAGCAAGAATTTCCTCAAGACTAGCACATAATCTATAACAAAGAAAATACAGGAATATGAGTATTTTGGAAAAAAAATAGTGTGCTAAAGATATAGACATAATTTTTACACTTATTAAGCTTGTTCTTTTTCTTACATGACACTGTGTCTCCACGCAATGAGCAATGAGGAAATTTTTATTTCCTCATCTGGAAAACAAAAGTTAGTTTGAAAATTACAAACTTTGCAACTCATCCATATTCAATACAAGAAGCATATTAAATATTAATTGGCAGGAAAAACCTCAGTATCTTTATTTTCTCCTTTATTCTTTATTCCTTGTTATATATAACATGTATGCCATTGTTTACATCACTTGATAGGTTGATTTCTATACCCTACTAAAAACTTTAAACTAGCCGTTATGCAAATAATAAAGCTGGAATTTACTTCAAGTAGGTATTTTATTTAAAAGCATGGCATGTTTTTCACATAATTGCTCAAATATAAGAAATAAATTTAAAAAATCTAAAAATATAGTTACAAGTGCATGAAGAATGAAGAACTAAATCTCTACTTTAAATGTGAAACATCCGGTTACAATCTCCTTTGGGCCAATGCTGCCTTGTGATTTTCCACAATCTATTTAAATTCCTGCAGTTCAGCATTATTCTTTTACAGAAACATTTTCTCCTGCCCTGCTGCCCCTTATCTCTGTTCTGCCTTTTTGGAGCAAGTCCTTCAAATTTGGCAGAGATAAAGAGACAGAGTCCTCTTGAAAGAAGACTTTTTTGCAACTTGATGCTGCTTTTGTATCTTTTTAATAGTATTTTTTTATCCTCAAGGAAACTGTATGCAATCTTCGAAAGGGTGTCTGAATTAACATCAGAGCAGATTCTGCATGGTATCTGGAACCAATGAGTAAAATCTATGGTAAGACAACATATGGCAAAACCTTTCAGCTTCTGCTATTCACAGGAAAGCAGAGTCTGCTTGGCTGCAATCACAGACCAGATTAATTCTGCATTCCACAAGTATAGCATCAATGATAATATAAGCAAATGGAGGTGCTATGGGAGATTTTACATGACATTGAATTCAGTTAACATATTCCATCCTACTTTATCCTTTTCTATGCCTCTTCCTCTTTTCCACTGCGGTGCAAATTTCTGCAGAGCTTGACTCAATGAAATAAAATGTAGACTCATCTAAAATACATTTTCTTCTCAAAAAGAAAAACAATTAAAGTTTTTTCTCTGTTGACTTTATTTTTAACAAGAGTCAGCAGATTTTTATTACGCTTTTACTAAATGTATCTTTTTCATATTAGGTAATTATAAAAAGTCTTACTACAAAATTCCTTACTATTAATGCAATATATATATAATTTAGAGCACATACATTTAGAGTCATACATGCACACAAAGTACACTGTCCTGTTTGCTGATTTAAAAAATAGCCATCTTTTATTTCTGATCTAATTAAATCAATCCCATGGGTAACCAGTAACAGAACAGGTATTTACCTTTATGAAAACTTCCCATCTACATAACCATGACAGGTAGGTCTTCATGTAGTCTGAGCTGGAAAAGAAATGTTGCTAATAAAACTTGATTCAACAAAAGTTGAATTTAGAGATGTTCTACATGCACATCTTGTGAGACAAGAAATTTAAAATCAACCTAAGAAATGCACTTCAGTCAAACAAAAGAGTGGGTGATTGTTGGCTTCAGGGGATGGAGGCATCTCCCTTTGGAGCTAACTTGTCATCTAGAAGGGAATGCTCCTTGGTGGAGCTCGGATTTGGGATGCAGTGGAGAGACCAACAAGGCTTCTCTGACTCTCAGACTATTGCCCATTGCTGCTTTTCCATGTGGACACAAAAGATACTGCCGGGTCAGCTTGGAAAATGTCCAATGCAACTCCATAGCTCTGAGGATGAGGGTCAGCGGGATGGGTAACAGGTGGTTTTCTCTCAATCCTGCCAGATCTATCCCAGTAAGTGGGATAAAAGCAGATCTGCCATCAGAAAAAGGAACAAAGAAGCAAAGACATAACAAGGAGAAACCTCTAACACCCTTTAAGGGAAATCAGCATGTTTAGGTGCTTCTCTGAAGTGCCTGCACACTAGTGCACACAGTATGGGAGATAAACAGGATGAATTAGAGATCCTCATGGGCAATCTGATGAAGTATAGGGTAGATGACTAAGAGACAGGAACATCTCTCACATGAAGAAAGTCTGAATGAGCTAGGATTGTTTGTCATGGAGAACAGAAGGTTTGAGGGGATATTTTCAGTGTGTTTAAATATCTGGAGAGAGGCAACAGCAAAGTCAGAAGCAGACTCTTCTGAAAGGTAGGATGTGAGGGTATGGGCACAAACTGAAACAGAGGAAGATCCATCTGGACATTAAAAGAAATTTTTTTACTGAGATGGCTACTAAGGACTAGACCCAGAGGTCTATGGAGGTGTAATCTTTGGAGACATTCAAAGGCTATCTCTGGTCCTGGGCAACATGCTTTAGGTGACCCTTGGTTGAGCAGGAGGATTGGGCTGAAAGATATCCAGAGGTACCTTCCACCTCATCTATTCTGTGATTCTGTGAAAAAAGGAATAAATCCTAACTCTATTTTGATAAGGTATGTATACTTTACTATTAAACAATTTTCTGAAAACATTAATAGGGCTTTGAAATGAGGTGCTTCCCAGCACTTAGTCTTCTTACACACTAGAATTCTTCCAATGTTAATATGGACAATAAATAGATATTTAAAATTAGGTATTCAATGGTAATTATAATTTGAAGTGACTGCATATCTTGGGCTCTCTATATATCTGTAGTGAATAGACATAATATGTGGAATTTCAACCGTATTATGGTATTATGGAAAAGCATTACTGCAGAAGATAATGTTAAAGAAAAGGAAACAAAGGTTTAGCCTGATTTTTGTATAAAAAGGTGTGAGGAAAACAGTAAATGGCAGAGTTTGATTGTTTATTTGAAAATGAGAAAATACAGCCCAGGAGCAATAGTCAAGAATTTGACAATGTGCTTGAGAGTTCCTGAAGGGTTTGTTTTCAAAACAAGAAAAATAAATCATTTAACAAAGCACCATCTAAAAGAGATTTCAGTGGTGGTGGTGAGGGCGGGGGGGGGGGAGGGGGGAGAAACATTCTAAAATGAAGAAAATTGTGAAGACTACTTCCATAAAGAAACATCAGTTTCCAAGCAAACTGTTTTTGCTATATCCAGGGGAAAATCCCCAGTGGGTCAAGTATTTGTTATATTAGGATATAAGGATTTTCTTTTTCCCCTCCTGAAACATGCTGTTGATGGAGGCAACCAAGAATCAAAAGGTTTTCTTGTCCAGCTCCCAAAATGCTCTGCTGGGACTGCATCATAGATGGAGCACTGAAGCTGGACCACATGCCTGCTGCCATTACACATTGCTCCACACCGCTCAGATGTTTTGTTCTCAAACTAAATATTCCTTACCTGAGGCCGCCACTGCTGCAGACATTTAAACGCTTACCAGTTATTGCAGTCAACCAGTGAACATCATAGAATGAGGCAATGAAACGATGAATCAAATTATTGTATGAGAAGCAAATGGTGGGTGTATGGAATGACACAGGCTTCTGCAGATAGCTTTCATTGAGTGGCTTCTTACCTTACCAGAGTGGTATCTGTTTCCTTAAGTTTTGTATATTACCACATGGGACAAAAAGACAGAATTATAGAAAAAACATMATCAGCTCTTATCATAGTGGTTATAATATTCATTTGACAGGAAAAGATTTAGGTTAGCTTTATAAAGAGATCTGGTACTATACATTCTTAAAATATATCTCTTGTAGTGGGGATATTGTAATCACGTCTACAAGAGCTGGTATTACTGGCTGGAAAGAACATACCAGTTTGTTTCTATTCTTAAATGTTGATTCATAACTCTACAATTCACATAGCCTGTAAGAAAATATGTTTGCAAATAACCCTGGTGCATTTAGACTGAACAATGTTCTCTTTTTTACATTTTTACTCTGCACAACTCATAATAGGAAGCCTTCTTATTACTCTTACCATGCAGAATTAGGAATAAAGAATAACAATTAATAACAGTCTTTTTGTCCCACATCTGTTAATCTCTGAAACGGAGGAAAAGATTAACTTTGATTTATAGAAGATGCACAGGAATCTTGATTTGGGGAGCATGACCAAATAAATGTGAATAAAGTGCTTTAAAGCAGAAGGGTAATATGAATTTGGTCATAATCCACTGCCTTCTCTGGCAAACCTCTCACACAACTTCTGTCACTTCTGGTGTTTTCTTCATGTCCATTTTAACCTTTTCTAACATTCTACTTCTACTACTGTAATTGAGCTCAACTCTGCTTTGACCATAAGTCTACTTTGTCTCCATTCATTCACTGAGCTCCAGGAAAAGTCTTAGTCACTGAGAAATGGAATTTGTAATAAGTCCATGAAGTTAAAGAGTAGAGCAAAATAATGAATCATCTCACAATATTCTTTCATTTACATTGGGCAAAAGCAACGAGTGGTTTCTTATATTGGGAACATATCATCTAGACTTCTACCTCAATAAGTCTTATAAATCCTTTCAGTTCTAGAGTGTTTTATTCCAATTTCTATTTACTGCCAGAGGCTTCTTGTTTGAGTATATATTTTTTAAGGGAAATCAAATCACTTCTGCTTTCCAGGACCCAGTCAATTAAAGTTTTTACTCAGTGCTTTTAAGTGCCATGCTGTCCCTACCATATTTGCCAGAGGAAGAGAGAGAAAAGAAGAAATTGGGATATTGTTGTGCTTTTTACAGCATAATCCACAACACTGCTGGCAGGACATCAAGCTAAATCCTGCGCCCTATGAGTGTGCGATTATCATGCTCTCAGAAAAAGCATTTCATTCTGCAGAGAGATCCTGCAAGTTAGGAAGAAGTATGATATTCTCCTCATAGGCCTATTTAAATTCTGTGCTATACTGCAGAGCACATATACTTTATTTAAAAACATAAGTAATCCTCTCAAACAGCACAGGTGTCCTGTACATAAACCTATTACTATACTTATTTTAAGTATCTCAAATTTATATTATCAACACAGTGCTTTATTTTGTGATCACCTCTCCCTCTTGTGGCTGAACTCAGCAAGAAGTCCTGTTACAACTAAATGAAATCAGGTAACCCTGATTATTTCTGATGATTCCTAACATTAGGATGTTGCAAGGCAAGTTTAAGCTATAGTATATTATGAATTGTTAAGTACATAATTTAGTGCACCCTCTTGCAACATGCACTCCTGTTTCACCTGTTATATGACTATGTCAGTTATGTTTCTAAATGTGTCTGTGTAAATGAAACGCTTTGTAAGGACTTTCAAGTGTGGGAAATGGTTTTTTTCTTTGTTTGTTTGCTTTTTATTACATGGAGGTTGTCCAATTTGTACTTGTTTCTCTATAAGAAAAATTATATGCTGCATATCAGACAAAATTAAATTTTATTACAACCAAAAGCTGTGCTGAAATGCATACAGCCTTAGTGCTTAGAGAAATTGCAAAGGCTATGGATTTTTCCCAAAGAGCATAACATATTCTCGACAACCTTTATTTTCAGGATGTTCCCATCACATGTTTGACATCCCTTTACACAGATTGAGTCACTCCATTTTACTGTCATCATTATTTGTTCTTGGGCCTTTCACATGGCATTTTGAAAAAAAAGAAAAAAGCATGCAGGGGAACAAACAATCACCCTTGCAAAAACAGCAAAATTTTTCAGTATAACAACGAAACCAAGCAAAAAGGGATCTCTGTACCTAAAGTCATGTGTGATATCTGTGTATCATGGGCTATAGACTGTGGGAAATCTGTCTACCTGTCAAGGATAGACTTCTAGAGGTTTTAAGATTTCTCCAGGGGATCTAAGATATTCACATGGAACTGAAACATCTAACACCTAACCTGGGGGAAGCCTATCTCCTACTGGAGTAGTAGCAGCAAATTTTCTGGGATATTTTATTCTCAAAGCATGCTTGATGGTTATGCACAGCAGCTGAATCAAGCTCTGATGAATACGGTTCGTCTCATAATTATGACACCTACATTTACTTTATTTATGTATTGACTACTTATGTATTGACTCCATCTTCATGGTTTGAGTGGGAGCTAAGACTGACTCTTAGGAAGACAGCAACATTTAGGTGCCAGTCTAGCTCTAAACTTTACCTTGATGTGTCTTAAACATGCCAGTCAAATGAGCAGTTTAAGTTTGCAAATGCCATGGAATGCACTGCAGTTAAAATCCTTCAAAAAGAGTAGGCTGCCACTTCTGTTGGAAAACTAAAATCGAATAACTGGCAAGTCTCTTCTTCAAAACCAAAAAAYAAAAAAACAATTTTTTAAATAAAATCAGACTTCCCATTAAATCATCCTGATTTCAGTAATGAATAGTGGAACACAAACAGTCCTGCTAATAACATTCACATCCTTTTGGCAACTTGTAACTTTGCCTCTGTTGCTCAGAATCTCTTGTTCATCTTCTTGGGTTATCTATCCTTCACCATGGCAAATGGGAAATTACTGTAACTCAGTAGCCTGAAGTATCAATGTATTTATTGTCCCTGCTTGCTTTCTCCTGCGGGATAAAATGAGAATTGTTATCACGAAACCAGGGAGATCTGTAGCCAACTGTGATTCTGGATGAGCAGATCACAATCATACTTCATATTCATTCAAAACAGCATTTATCTCTCTTTCCTAATAGCCCCCTTCTTGCTGTTAGTTCCATCATTTCTAGAAGACATTAGCCTGAATCAGATGGAAAACTTTTCTTTGAGACTCTGCTGACAGATAAAAAGACTAAAATCTTGACCTTCTTGCTTTTGATTGGTATTAACGTAGAGAAGGGGATTCTGGCATCAGTGCCTACAATTTTATTCACAGGTACAGATTACACCATATGTGCTCCTATGACCAAATCAAACTATACTGGAGTATAGTAGCCATTTGCAGCTGTTTAGCTAAGAAAGACTAAGCTAACTGAAATAAATGGCTCACTTGGAATTGTTCAAGTGACTTGACACCCACATTTATCTGCCTTGATGCTGTAGCTCAGAGGCTGGAGGAGATTTAAAGGCTAAGGAGGATTGGGTTAATTTTATGAACCTTGTTTTGATTTAGAGAACCAATACAAATATTATTGTATTTTCTTTATGTTTACTGTAGGCTCCTTTAAAAATGTATGAAAGCAAAACTCCATTCTGCCATAACGAGACATTACGCACTCTGGCTATATAAAAATGATACATTGAAATACTTTCTTCACATAATAGCTACTGAAAATGTAGACTTTTGGACCACTGCTACCATGTATTTCTCATAAAAGTTCCAATTAAACATTAAATCACATATATACATACATTTATTTGAAGTGAAAAGGCCTTCCAAACTTTGTTTTTACCTTGAGATTTTCACGCTGCTGGGATAAGCCTATTTTACTAGAGCTTATTTTACAATGAGCTCTTTATCAGATTTGCAGCTAGCTTGTAACCCCTAGGGGTTCAAATATAAGTGGACAGATCTCTTCAAGGTTTGCTTGAAAAATCCTAAAAGCTTGCTATTATTTTCCTGTTAGACTCAGCTCAGAACTAATTTTAAAGAGACCTTTTAAACCTCGGCTCCTGTTACACCCCAGGTAAGCAGTGAAGTGSCAATGGAGGAAATATGATAATTTTAGCAGAGGCACACAAGCTATTATATCAATTCTATGAGAAAGGAGGGAAAGAATACAACTCAGGTGTACAGAACATCTTTTTAGTAACATTTTCCTTAACACTTTCAGGATCTCTTAGAATATATTTTTAGAGTTTTTAGCATTCATTTTTTCACCTTAACACTTATTTACAGCCATGTGCAGAAGAAAAGCTGGCAAGAACTATCTGACGGCTTTTGGCTTAATCCATTTGGCACCTTGACACCCCAGATAATCACTGCACTAGTCTCTCCTGCTTTGGGAACAGGATTGGTACCCAGCCGTGTAAGACCATGACTCCTGTTTACTGAGTCTCATGTAACATGCTCCATGTGTCCCTCCCACGTCTCCCAAACAACTCAATAAAGGTCAGCTGAACTGCTTCTGAACTTGCATCTCTGGCCTTGAGATCAGGGCCAACGGTGTTAAATGAGGGCATTTCAGGATGAATCGTGTCCTTAGGATGCTGCTGCCATCCAAAGACACATGCTGGCATTGCTCGTGCGTGCAGAAAACACTGGCTGGTAGTTTTGGAAAGAAATAGGAAGGAAAATATGTCACCATTCCTAAAGTTTTTGTTTGGTTGGTTTCTTTTTTTTACTAAATCTGTAGATTGAGACCATTGAGACCTATTTATTTTTTCTTCTCTCTCTCTTTTTTTGTTTTTCAAAACCTCACTTTCATGAGAAATAACTGGTTTCAAAATAAAGAAATATAGCATTCCTCACATCTCTATTTACTATTATGTGGACGTCAGGCTGTGCTAGAAAGTATAGAGTATTTGTTCCTTGCCCTTCCCATGCCTTTCTGTAAAGGGACCTAGCTAATTTTTCATGTCAAGCCCCTCAGCAAATTCTTCATTGTTTGGAGTCCTTAAATGGCAATCAGTTTTCTTTTTTTTTTTTCCTTTTTTTCTTTCTTTTCTGAAACAATCTGCTCTAGATCAACAGATCAGATAGGGTCCAATTAACTCTTCTTACCTTTGCTGGTGTGATCATTGACACTGAAGTGATAAATTCCTAAGCTTCATTGAGGAGTGATCAAGAGACAAGTAACAATGCTGTGATTTTAGCTAATTTTACTGTAGCATAGGCTTGTAGGAGTAGGATAATTCATTGTCCAAATTGGAGAAAACTCTGAAAAGAAATAGATGCCTTATTCTATCTACTTTGCATACTAATTTTCTAAGCATTTCTGGTTAATACATTAAAATGTGATTCTTATTAGCAATTAAAATCTGTTTTATTTTATACCTATTCCAGGACTTATTAGCATATAACCATAGCTATGGTAATATTACAACTTAATTGCTTATATCACTGTTAASCAAAACTAATTCTAACAAGCATTCCAGTGTTGTAATTTAAAAATAAAATGTATTTTTCTTTTTAACCTCAACACGATCCCCATACAGTGTGGTTAGTATCAGAATATCTATAGCGTGGCCTAATTGCTACAAACAATATTCCTAAGCCTAAATTTGAACTGCACTTCTGCAAAACTAAACAATTTCAGTGAGGTCTACAAAGCTACTAAGAAGTCCTTTGTCTTACTGTAAGAAGGGTCATATTAATTTATTTAATTTACGTTTAATTCTTTACAACATTATTTCTCAGATTAACAACTAGCCAGTTGTTCGTGCAGTTGTTTCTGTCATATTAGGAGGGAAATTCTTCACTACCCACCGAGTGAAGGCTGAGAGGCTCAACTTCCTTGTGATTGTAACTCCGTGTTTATTCTCCTGTGAAATTACAGAGGCTATTACTATTCAGAYAGTTAATTAATCCTACTTCTGCTCTATGGTAGGGAGTTTCACAGGTTAATTGTGGTATCAGATAATGATGTTCTGATGCTTGTAAAATACTGCTTGCTTCAGCTGTAACTTGGCTTACTATATCACACCTCACTCTGTTAATCTTCTGGTCAGTACCTGCACTTTCCTATGGCCTAAACTTCCTGAATGTCATCTGACAATATCTGAGTGTGGGAGCAAATGTGCCAAGATCAAATAGTCACCCTCTAGTRTTCGCTATTGCTTTTCAAATATCACTTTTCACCTCCGAAACTGGTAGTTAAAGGGGAACACAGAGGCTCTATTTATTTCTCTTCAATTTCATAACCAAGTGATTTCTTTTTATTGCGATAACCTTAACAGTGCCACCACCTCACATTATTTTTTACTATCATTGCAGGGATCGTAATGCAATAAACTCTAGTTATGTTTATGTTGATTAGACGGAGGGCGAATAAAACTTTACTCTTATAGGGTTTGTCCTATGTTCCAGTGCCTGGAAGTAAATGTGGGCTGTATATTCCTCTAAGATATAGTTTGAGATCACTTTGATTTATAAGTGGAAAACAAGGGAATTGCTTTATTCAGAGAATGGCTGGACATCTGAAAGCTCCCTTCTGGACCATGTAGCTGAGCYTGAAGGCAGGAAAATGTGAAGCACAGGTTAGGGAAGATATGGTTCAATCTGAGGTGCTGTCTTGCAGGGAGGAAAGCCTGCAATCATCACATATGCTTTCTGCTCAATATTTTTCAAGTTGAGGATTGTAGCACTTAAGTCTGAAGATATGGTGTTTGTTTGGTCTTGTTTCCATAACAAAACCACCATCAAAGCTGTGCAGAGCAGTACAGATTTCTTGGGGCAGTTGTTTTTTATTTGGARCCTTTTAATAAGACAACAGAGGACTAGAACTCATCACTTCCATTTTCAACACGAGAGATGAGATAAGGAAAGAAGTTRAGAAGCTTTCTCAGGGTTTCCTTTAGATCATCTATATATTATTTATTTATTTTATAAATTTGCAGGTGGATACTCCAAAGGCAGAATTTTCCTTTGGGAAGTCTGGGTAGAAATAGGTATCATGAAGTTTCAAGTTATCTTCATATCTCTTTATGGCAATTTTAATTCTTCTTCCAGCTAATTTATGCACAAACATAAAGCTAAAATCCATGAAATAAGGTGAACAGTGTTGGTGATGTACCTGGCCAGTCCGTAGGTAAATATGTGCTGAAAATAATGCTGGATGCTGGTATGTGCYCAATAATAAGGAAATTAAGGCTATGACAAAGTAAAATCTTGTGTTGCTGAATCACTCGAGCCTTCCAAACAGAGACCTGGCCAAAATTCTCCTATGAATGATGCTGTATTTTTATGTTCTAGACATAGACTTCACTCAGTATTTTGTCCTATTTGAAGGAGAGTGAATCACCCAACTCTTCGCACTTGTTCTGATTCCTCTGGAAGAAACATTTCCATTTTCAAACAACTAAATGAACATGAGGCACATTAACAGCTGCAGTTCCCGTGTCACTTGGGGACTTAGCTGCACAGCTCCCCTTAGCTTCAGGAGTAAAATGTCYTGTACCCTGCTCAGCTCTTTGAAAATATGTCCTAAATATTTTACCGGAGAAATAATCCATGAAGGCAGCAATAAAATTCAGGGAAAGAGTTGGAAATTCCCTTATTTGTGCATATTGCTGGAATCTTCAAAACAGAGCCCATCTTGTATATCACAAAATGCAATAACCAGATARGACAGTGATTTAAAAAAAAAAGGAGAAAGGAGAAAACAGATGAACTTTCCATTTGCAATGTGCTGCTTAGAGACTTATACTCTGACATTAAAAGCAGAAAACCCTCAGCTAGAGAGTGTCACAGCCCCACCAATATCAGCAGCATCCTGCTGATTAAGCTGGTGGGGMATGTGCTCCATGACTTTGAGCAAGCACTTGGGCAACGTGGAGAGCATGKGTTATAGGAATGATACTACATACACAGCTGAGGGAGAAGATTGCGCTTAAATGAGATTGACTGAACAGTTGTAGCTTAAGGCTGGGAGCTGAATTTACCTCCCTTCAGGTCCTTTTTCTTCATCCTGTCAAAATCCGTATTCTAAGTGACTCTGTGTCAAATCTACCTTGGCGGTCAGCTCCTTAGTAAGTGTTTACCAGACAAAAGGTATGATTGCTATTGATGTGAGCTGGAAGGACGAGAGAAGGGGAGATGGAGAAACTTGGTTCTTTCTCTGTCACAGATTTCCTGTGTGCGACCCCTGGCAGATCACATGTGGTGACAGCCGTCTTACCTCATTTTAGCTGCACAAGATATTTTTTTCAGTCTAAAATAGTTGCCAACTTGTTTCAAATGACAATTCCCCTTGCCTGCCTTTGGCATTTACCTTTAGCTAAGACTGTAAAGCACCTTCATCAGTATTTTAGACATACTGTATTTAAGCCATTCTGTGCATATACAGTCAGTGAGAAAAACTATAGTGTATGCTTAACTCATTTGACTTCAGAAGTATTTCTTTATACGTGTAAAACTTTTAAAATTAAAAATTCCAATTTTAAAATTAGAAAAATAAATATCGGTTGCAGATAAATAATCTCGGTTGCAGATGAAGAGGGTAGGTCACTTTATGCTCTTTCCTTTTCTGCAAATTCCAGCAGTTTTGAATCTAGTTGTTGTCAACACCAGCCTTGGTGAAATAGCTTGCAAAATGTTTGCATGCTGGTAGATSTATGCTGTCTTATGACAGTCAGTGTATTTTWTCCTTTAAAGAAAAAAAAWATCAGAATCAAGATTCAGTGAAATAATTTTTAAAKGATGTTTACAAATACGGATTTTTCAACTCTCCTGTGTAGCAAGGCTAGAAGACAATCTGGATGTAGATTTGTGGAAACTGAAATGTACTTAAACACAGCTTAGCTTTTTACACCTATTGTTTAAGTCTCATGAATTTCCAAATAATCTTAAGATTTTCTAAGGAATTGGACTGAATTTTGACTGTTTTATTTCASAGATATTGAAAAATATGCTCATCTTCACTGTCTTCCTAGAGTAAAATTAGTAACTTTCATCAGTTGAACACAATATCCAAACTTYCTATGGGGACAAAATACAATTGTAGACTTACTCCAGAGATTTTTGATATCTTTATCAAATTCTACCCCAAGGAAGAAAGACTCTGCCATAATTCGTATTATTTCACATTCCTCATTCCTTTTGTCTCCCTCTGTGAGCCTAGTGTGTGATGATCAGAAATCAAAGTCACATGTTACATATTTGCTACATATTTGCTACATATTTGCTATGACAAATGGTGAGATCAGCATGAGGACAGAAGTCTTTAGGATACATTCACATGAAAGGACAGTGCAAATGCTGCAAGTCAAAGACCATCATTCAAAGAGGCAGCTGAAACTGGAACAATTTACAGGAGAATATGAGAGATGTTTCCAGCACTCAGCATCTTTATTTCAAGACCTCGTGTTTCTTCTGGGAAACGATTCTCTGCCTTAGCTGAGAATTCTCTGCCATCAGCTGGTTGCTGATGTTGGGGCAATTGTGTTGGAAGTGGGGCTGGATGGTCTCAGTAGGAGATCCTGTCTCACTTCAAAAGCAGACTATCTTGGTAGTGACTCCAAAACACTTCACAACATAAACACAATAGTCTAAATTTATATACATATGGGGCTAAGCCTACAGCTRTAAATAATACCCGGTATACAGGAATGCATCAGGGTGTGGTTTTACATACAGGTTTTATTGCTTGGTCCTTAATTATCCAGGGCTCGAATGACTGTATTCTCTGTAATTCATGTAAATTGTACATGGGGAATGCTAAAGGAGCTGAGCTTTTCTTTTTTAATAGTGCATTAGACAACGAYGTATGTTCCATATGACAGATCAAAGGATACATGCATAAGGCATATTCCTTTAATATATGTGACCCATGAAAATACCACAATATGTATTGAATCTGGCAGTATTACTATATTATTCATGCAGAACATTTTAAAGAAAGGTTTAGAAATATGATCTCATTTAGTACTTATCTTTTTCCATAAGTTTGAGAGGTTTTGTATTCAGTAGACAGCAGCTCAGGTTTCCCTTTTTTGTTTCTTTGCTTTTAACTACTCCAAGACTTAATGAAAATCAATGATCTTTAGTTAAACATGTGGATCCTTCCCCTTTTTTTTGGTATGAGGGTGGATATCATTTCAATATTTRCAAATGGAAAACACCAGAGGGTAGCATTTATTTATTTTCCAATATACTTGAAAACAACAGGGCTCTGTGGCAGCCGAATCCAAAACGGTTTTAAGTGAACACTTAAACTCCTCGCTGGCAATCRTAGACTATTCCAGCATAGCTCTGCCGGTGAGTATGCCAGAAAGCTGAGGTTCAGATCATAGGAGCTATCAGGACAAGACGGGAAAGTGTAATGTTGTTAAGGAAACTAAAGACAAGCACTAAACTGGCAAGCTTTGCTTCTCCAGCAGCTCTGAATTATTAACACCACAAAACAGAAGCAGTGAAATCTTGGGAGTCACTTTGTAGGGCTGAAATGAATAATTTAGGCAAGCTACTGTCTGCTGCCTCCTCATTATTAAATAGGCTATGGGAAATGACTGAAAATGTTTGAGAGCAAAGGCTGCCAAAATGGCACCTTTGCACAGCTTTGGGCTTCTTTGCTTGAGCTACACTCTGCTAATAAATTTAAYTACACAGGAAAACAGTTTCTGTAGCACTTAGGCTGAGCATTTGCTTGGATGCTGCTGTACCCTTATTGTTAGAATTGTTGCCTGTCAAACAACAGACCCAAACTTTGTTATGAGTATCGACCTGCTGGTGTTTATAGTTGTAACAGCACAAGCACAAGCAGGGATTTTTCAATTACAGAAGCACCAAGTTTCACTTGTATATTTAAGGTCTCAGTGTCTCTAGTTTTCAGATTCTCCTACTAGAAAATATATGAACCTCACTTATTTGCATTGCTCTCCATTGATGCTCTGTATAATTGCAGGACCAAGGTTACACAAGCCTGCTGTGAAAAATCGCTTTAAGCCAGGTTTCCTCTGGGTATTGTAAACACGGTACAGGATACAGCAGTTTTTCACTGYGCCACATTTGTGTCAGGCACTAAGTACTAGTTCAGTCGTTGGTTACAATCATATAAYTAAGGCTTACCAAAAAATGTCATATGGTATATTTCCAATGTAATATTTATATTACTACGGAACAGTAATAATAACAAGCAGTCCCAGCTGGACAAGATCTGTTTTCAGTAGAAAGTTGAGAGATGTATGCAAAAGCAATATATGACTTAGAGATTTCAGTTAACCGCCCTGATTCAGCGCAACTGATTTAGAGGGTTGACTGTGTCTCCCAAGGGGAGAGGCCTGTCACACACAAGCTCTCAAGAGTCAGTAGAAAAAGGAAACTACTTTCAAAGGCAAGAGTAAGCTGAAAGAGTCTAAAAAAGTCAATGTGCTAAAAGATGGGAATGCCTTCCAACAGAGCACATGCATTAATATTAAAGGAAGGAAAGCAGCATCCCAGCTGCTCACAGCTCTCGCATCCTACACACAACAGAAAACCTTTGCCAAGGTTTGCTGCCTATCCTGCTTCCCTGCTGCATCTAGTAAAAAAAAATATAAGCCTAAATTGCAGGACTTTTCTGCAAGGTATGCATAGAAGAAAAAAGCATTAGAGAACCAAATACAAATGGAAGGTCAGAGAAAGTCAGAAGTTCCCTCAAAAGAGCTAATTTTGCACACCAGAAAAGTGCTGTTTCTTCATCTCTACATTTTTTTTTCCAGCATGAACACTAGCAATTTCCACTCTTTGCTCTTTATTGTRTGCACAGCAAACATCACAGGGATAATACTCACTTACCCCTCAGGGGTGTTGTGCAGATTAATTAGTTAATGTTCTTGACGTGCGTCAAAGATGAAAAAGCTCAGCCTAAGTGCTAAGCATTTATGAGTTCATACACTAGAAATATGCATTCTGCACAGGGAAGATGAAAGGTAGAGCCATTTTTCGACTGTGTCTGGTTTGCAGAGGTGACACTCTTCTTCTACAGAAAGCCTACAAAATTAAGTTTTAAAAGTTGAGCTATTTAGAGAAAATATATAACAAGTTATCCACACTTTTATTTTAGTTTTTGAATCTAGGTAAAGAAATAATTGAAAAGCTGCTGACTTCAGCAGGAGAGAAGAAAGAACTGATGAACTGTGTAGTTTGGAGACATTATAATGGAAAGGAGGGACAGGAAACCTTTCATATGGAGAGTGGATCACATGAAGTTTATAATACTAACAGAAACTGAAATCTTTATACCTTAAGTTTTAATTCAGAGCACCATCATGCTTCTTGTTTTGTTCTGTGTGTTTCTTAATTTTAAATATTATGATCTTGATCCAAAGCTTAATAAAGTCACCCAATCTTTCTACTGGCTGCAGTTGTTTTCAAAACCCTATATTGCCTGGAGGAAAGAGAGGACATCTGGACATTTTTCAGATATCAGAGAGAAACAAGAGAATTAAAAGTAAATTTTAAACTCTACATTGTTGGTGTAGGTGAAACCAAATTTATTCTGGACTGTTAGACCATAAACTCTGTTATTTGGTGCAGTAATGTTTGCTTCAATATTTACTATTTCAGTACTTATGCTGGAGTATTTGGATTATTCTTTACCGGAAAGAGACACTAGGTTGCATATATATGTGTATAAACAATTATATATTACTCTGTGGGTGTATCCATATATATATTTACACATATATTTGGTATCAAAACTTACTTGTGCTTAACAATGATAAAGAAAATAGAAATCATGTCTAGGCAAGCTTCCTAATTGGGGGAAAAAATGGAGAGATAAGTTGAACCTTGAATCCTATGACCTAGTTCAAGGCATACAAACCAAACAATAAATCTTGATGCTACTTTTGCAGGACCCAGGTTATACTCCTTGCTCAAACTCATAGCATAAGGCCAATTTTAATAGTGTGCTTTTTTTTCTTTTTTTTCTTTTTTTTCCCTAACACTTCTGGCTTTGTTGGCTTATAACAGCTTGGAGACAGAGCTGTGCTGGCCTCATGGGAGTGGGTAGACAAACAGGTCACTGCTCTCAAAGCTGTTCTTCTGCATAACAGTAATACATGTTCCCTAGAGGTTATAAGAACTATTATTCAAAGGCAGTAGTTTTCTGACTGCCTGGCTATGGTCTAGGAGGACTAGAAGAAACAGGATTTTATGTTATCCCTTAAACAAATTCAGCCATGCACTCTTCCTTTTTGCCTTAAGATAACKTCTCTACTGTATCTCTTCTTAATTGGCCTGCGAAATCAAATTATGAAATTAGGCTCATCTTGGATCAAGCATTGACAAAAGAATAGTGAGCAAAATTCTGTATTCCACAATAGGGGACATTAAAATCTATGACTTTTCTTTCCCTTAAAGATCTAAAGTTTTATCAGAAATGTATTTTAGAGACAAGGTAGCAAGGAAGGGAATTACAGTTTATTTACTTGCAAATGGATCTAGAATATATTAAGGTGAAAAGGACAACATGGTAGTAATGACAGTAATGATAATATGATAGTAATGTCATATACTTTATTTCTAATATGTATCATCTAAATTTTGTAAAAGTTAATATCAGACATTAGCAAGATTCACACTCTTAAAGTTCTTAAAAGGCTTGCAGATTTATGACTTTTTCCTGTCTCTAAAGTAACACAGTAAGGGAGATTATTGTATTTTTTAGAAGATTTTCCAGCTAGGGAAGCAATCATTCTATATAAATCACTAAAAGTATGTGAAATGGCAATACCRTGGGGGAATTTCATCCCAACAATTATTGTTATCTTTTCCCTATTTTTCTTCTCTGTAAAGAATCAGATCAAAGTTGACAGTGTCCCATTTAATGGGTGATTTCAAGACATTTTGCTTTTGTAATTACTGATCTATTAGTTGGATACTGCTGACTTCTCCGTGTCAAAAACAAGCAAGGCTAAAACCAATTACATTATTATTATTATTATTATTATTATTATTATTTCTACCAGAACTGTAGTTAATTTGTGCCTTGAGGACGGCTTACGTTTCTGGATATTAGTCTTCCTTAGATAAGGACTACATCYTTGGAAAGATCATAGCACTATGATAGACAGGGTTTATATCTGCCCTAAAATGGCAACAAAATATTTCCACTGACAGTTTCTATCTTTAAGACATCAAAAATAAGAGACACTGTGCTGTGGTGTGATATGTAACCTATAGCCAACTTCAGCTGAAATCTGTAAATAATGTCAGAGCAAAATAAGTCGAAAACTGAACAGAGAAAACCAAAATCTTCCTGTATAGACTACATATGTGGTTGGATTAGGAAGGCTGAGCTGTTAGCACTAAAATGCAGACTGGGAAAATACAAAGAGTAAGAATATTAACAGAATAAAAGGGAAGTGGGAAAAGTAAAATAAAATAAAAAGACATGCAAGGCACACTTTGTGGACTTTGCCCTGTAAAGCAGGGAAGCTGGCTTGTGCTTCCAGAGTGCTGAGTGGCACAGGATCCCATAGCATCACTAGAGTGACTTCACAAGGTCGCAAGCAAGAAACAAACCCATATTCTTTCAGCCCACAGAGGTGAAAGACAGGAGATTATGTTCATCCATCTCTTAAAACTACAGATTTTCCCTAGGAATCAAATTTATAGGACAACACAGAATTGATAAAGCAGAATAATGGCACACACAGAAACAAGGAAGGAGAGGTAGGCAAGGATATGAACAGCGGGCAAAAAGGGATGTTAAGAAGAGTTGGTTTCCAGTGCAGGTAGGAAAAGGGCTATACAGTGCAATACTTGTAGGAACCCAGTTCCACCCTGGTCAGCCTTACTATTAATAGGGCTGGCTTTTAATTGCATCAGTGAAAGTGGACCACTGAACTGTGAAGACATTCTCACCAGAAGTCTACAAAGTCTATCAGCAGAAACTGATAAAGCTGCCGCAAGTTGCTATAAGGGCCTTAGCAGATGCTCCATCACTTTGAACACTGATAGCTGCTAATATCTGAGTAGTCTTTAAAGGACTGAACATTTTTTTTTCCTCATTACATGCTACATCCATACAGTATTAGTGAAAAWTGAAGTAATTTGAGATCCCTTGGCATGCAATTTCATATATTCTTTTATATCCTGATAACCAGCTGTTTGATCCCTCTTTTCCTACTATTTCCTCTTGCGATCTTTAATACGAAATACACAAAATAGTATGATCTGCTGAAAGCTAAACTACAACATCAGAAGTGAAGTATGTTTATTATACCTGTTTACGGATCTTTCATATAGCATCACAGCCATTCCTGAAAAAGGTATTTGTGCAATTTCATTAAACAGCACAATCCAAACAGYCTGCAAGTTACAGGTATTTCTGTAGCCATTATTTTTCTGCAAATGCCTAGGGCACTAGCACAAAGCCTGGCATTTAAAAATAATTAAATCAAATGTTTAAGCTTGTTTAAGGTAATGGTGCAGCATGAATCAGGCTGTAAGTATATAAGTAGGAGTGTAAAAGCCTTCTTATCTTTGGTTGCCATGCCAATGACATCTAGCTATCAGATGACGTCATTTGCTTTGTTTTATAAGTAGGAATGAGTCCCCCATCTGCAATCAGTGCTGTGAGCATTCAATCAGCAGAGAGCATTGTGCCTCTCTTTAAAATAATAAAAAAAAAGCACTGCTAGCTGAAATAATGGTGCCTGGAGCATTCCAGCTCTCCATGAAAAGTGCTATGGAAAGCTTGCTAGCTTGGACAAGTTTCAAAATCAGCAAGCCACCTCCTGAAGACAAAGTAGCTCAGAGAAACAAGGACATTTTCAACATTGTCGTGACTCCTGATCGCATCCCCAAATTTTTCATCCCTTCTCTGGACATAGAGCATATTTCCTTTCAGCCGGAGCCAGAGGAAGACACTGTAGAGAATTCTCCAGAGAGAAGAGACTCTGATGAAGTTGTCCAAAAGCGCAGAACAACCAGAAGCAAGTCCGAATCCTACATAAGGAAAGACACAGTGTGCAAAGGGGAGAAACTGCGCAGGAGGGAAACTCTGTGCTTCGCAGACCGAACCGTTCTCTCTGGAGACCTGGTAAGAGCCGCAGATCACTCCGACCCTGCAACCAGAGCTGCCCTGTCCTTGCCCCACCTCTCCAAAATCACCACCCCCTACGGGTTTCTCACCTTAGGTGAGAGCCCCAACACCAGGAGGAAGGAGTCGCTCTTTTTTCAGCATGGCTCCGAAGAGCTTAAAATCCTCCTGTGCCAAAAGAAGAAGACCYCGTCTCTTTCTCGAAGCTCGTCCAGCCCTCTCAGCGAGCTTCAGCAGGCCGTGGAACGCGTCAAACCTTCGGCCGTCCCTTTCAAGAGCAGGCGGGCCGTCTCCTGGGAGGCCGTCTGCGACAGCCAGCTCTCTGCCCTGCCTTGCAAAGCGGACTCTGAGCCATATCCTGGGAAATGCGAGAAGAAAAAGCTCCAGGTGACCATGAAGAGGCATCTGGCCAGCATCAAGTGGATGCGCTCCGGCAGCGGGATGAACTGGCTGTGCTGACAGCGCGCAAAGCGGTCCCGRGTCCTTAAGTGCTGTGAAAAAGTAAGAGAGTCTTCCACGGCGATGCGCAAACGTGAATGTGTGAGGCACGTTCAGCTTTGCGAGCTCTGCATAAAGGCCAAAAAAAACAACCACAAAGAACTTACCTACACCCCAGCAGGTTGAATTCCTCTCCTTTTTCTAAAGTCAGCAGCTCTGAATCTTTTAACATGCAAGTAGTGACGGGTGGAAACAGGTCATTTTTCCAAAGTGAATGTTGTCTTCTCTGCTCACGTCCACGTAACTTGTGATTACTCCTGTGGGAAGGGAACAACTATGTCAAAGCCAAACTGCAAAGTCAGAAAATCTGTGGCTCTAGAGTAGCAATGTTTTGAGACTAATAGCAAACTTGAAAAGAAGAAACATTCTAGCTAGTCAGGTAAAAGTTTATTTTTTTATTTTTTCTTTCTAATGTTAGAGTGTAAGTAAGAAACAATTAAGAGTTAATTTATCCCAGGCTGTTTACAGCAGGTAGCTGCAAACAGTCACTCATAGCTGCTAGCTAGGATGTACTTACTAAGGCGTCTGCCTCCTTGAGAACAGTGATTAGCTAGCTGCTTTGCTTCTATTTTTAACAGGTATGTTTRTTTTATGTAACTCTTATAGTTAGCCATTTAATATATCTGGAATTAGGGGGGGAAAATGGTTTGTTTGCCTTTTTACAAGTGTCAAAGTATAACACTGTGCTATTTATAACCTGTTGTTGTTCCAGCTATATCTGAACCTAATAAAATCTTTTTCTCTTTGCTAGCCTTTCTTGTCATTGTTGTTACCTTTACCTTTCTCAGACTTGTCTTTACCTTAAAATTAGAAGGGGAGATAAAGCAGAAAACCGTGAATGTTCCACGTCCACAGAACATGTGTTTCTCATCCTGTTTGTTGACCCTAATTGTTTTGCTGGGCACTGATATTCCAGTGCATTAAACACATCAGTGAAAGAAACATCAGCGACAGCCAGAAATAGCCCTGGACATCTAAACCTGGAGCCGCAAATCTTCCTGTGTGAAATTTCTGGCATTTTGAAGCCCCTAGATTCAAGCTAAGCAAAATTTTATTGCTACTAAATTTCAAGGAAAGATAACTTAAAGTACYTGGAAAACTTTCTTAGGGTTCGATCTATCTTAAACTGTCTAAGAAACAGGATTAGCAGAAAGTGATTTCTGCTAGAATCCATTAGTTTATCAGGATAAGGATAAGGTCAGTACCCTGTGCAATAAAAACTGTATACTTTAGTTCACAGGAGAGTATTATCATCCTGGGAATTTGAATTATCCATTAAACATTTGGGTATTTTGTTTAGTTGTGTTGAATAATCTGTAGTTAATAGTGTAGTTAATAGCTATTTTTTTAAAGTACCAGTGACCTCAGCATATAGGAAAAGACCTGCTATCTAAGGAAATGAGATTGCCCCTATTTTACAGATGAGGAGCAAATCCCATGCAGCAAATGCAATTCAAGCAGCCCATGAAACTCATGTTCCAAATAATGTGAAAAGAGCTGGCTGTGCTTCCTCAGCCGTGCAGCAGCCCGGGGATCACAGTGTGTGAAATGACATGTACATGTGAAATTGAGGATATTCACYGGTGGCTAACGGCCGTGACTGCAGAACAGGTATTGAACCCTGAGACTGTCACCCCGGCTCCCTTTATAAAGCGTGATTCATCTCATCTCCTCCTACAGAAGGCATCTCAAACACATCAGATGTTTACTCCGTTGACCACAGCCCTGTCCAAAACAATCCAAAATAATTAAACAGCATCCCCACATTCTTACGTCAAGGGCAATGCWTGGAGCTAAAACCCTGATTCCTCACCTTGGGGGAGCCAAACATTAAGACTCTGCTCTCAAAACAGATTTTTTTTTGGTGGCTATTTGGATAATTAAATCAAAATATCTTTTTCTGAATTATGCCAGGCTGAGGAAAAGGTAAAAGACCTATTGAAGATGTTTGCCATTTTACCTTATCTTTCAACAGATTTGTATTATGTATGATTTTATCTGAAAATCTTATTACTAAAAGAGTTTTAGAATAGAATCAGAGTACAAACAAAGCTACCCTCCGCACACCATAATTAACGCAACACCCTCCACACCTGGGTRCACAGATTTCTGCATACACTTGCAAATGCACAGTTACACATATGATATTTGGCATGGAAAATACGTTTACCATGGAATRCACATATTARAAGTMTTTTTTTTTTTTTTAAACCAATAACACTGATGCTTTTTATGCATCCTGCAGAAATGCAGAGACTGAGAACTAGTGGCTGTTTTTGGCAAAACTGAGTGGTTCTGCTGTTTTTCAAAACACTGTGCTCCATCACTTGGGTAATATGGGAGCTTGAGGTTAAGGAATTCCTGGAGATATTGTCTTATCTTACTGAGGTCTTGGCCACATACTGTGAAAAAAGATCCGGGTACATTCTCTTCTCTTTGTGACAACGACCAGTGAGAAAGCCAACAGATGTTTCATTAAATATAGAAGATCTTTGCATGCAAATTGAAAATAACCTTTATAAGGAATAACAAATAGGATTTCATCTTTGGGTGTCATCCCTAATTTTTATCTGATTTTCACAGTCACAAATTGAAACCATGGAGTTTGGTAATAAATCATTCGATCCTRTTCCTCCATGATCTTCTCTATGTGAGATGATGGAGTAAAAAACCAAAACTGACTACTCAGAAAATGTCTACTTTTAAAATATCGTGCAAAAAGGATAAAACATCAAGGCATCATGCAATAATAAGAAATCAGATTCTATGACCTATGTACTCCTTCCCAGTTTGAATGCTTGCAGTACATTGGCACATATATTCTCCAGGGTTCTGGAAATCAGACCACATACTTCCAAAATATATACTTATTTTATGTGACTAAAATATTCAMTAATATCAGTATGACTTGTTTAAATAAATTGCAAGCAAAATATCTGTTAAAACAATGCTAGTTACCATTACTTCTTAAGCAGGTGTTCCATTAGAGCATTCMAGGTGTGATTTTGGCACCAGGGACAAAGGGGAGAAGGGCTGTCCCTAGCATTTGTGCACAGGGATGAGTTTTGATTCGCTTTGTGCCTGTAGGGAAGATAATTAGCAGTTAATGAAAGAGTTTTTCCTTTTTTGTCTTTTTTAACCTATCATCTTGGATTAATTAGAAAATCTGATTCAGAAAATCTAACTCTTGACAATTGAGTAGTATATCCCAAACATCTTATGTGAATATCCTTATYTGAAATTAAATTTCATGAAAATTGRAGCAAATATTGTCCAAGTTTGATTATTTGTGCCTTTGACCATTTAGATATATTAGCTACACAGCAATATCCTTGCTGATTTTGTTGTTCAATCTTAATTTAAATTTCATCTGGAGTAATTTTAAATTCTGACTCTATTTGCTCATGATATTCAGTTGCAGGCCAAAGTGTTTTCCTTGGCCGCTGCATAATATTGGTCTGTTCTGTTCAACAGCAATCACATTTCAGCACACAATTATGTGCAGTTTACTAGTGATTGTAACGTTTCCTTTATTCTTCATATAGGCTGCAAATGCACTTGTAATCTGCTTTAGGATATCTCCAGATGCAATTGTTACACATGTAGCTCATAATAATTACGGCACAATTCCTGTTTTATTTTAGCACTTCTTTTTTATTAGACAACTGAGATGTAACACAGATTCCTCAAAGAGTTAACACCATCCAGAGCTCTTTTTTCCATGCCAATTTTCCTCCTGCTTTCTGTCCATGTTTATGCTGCTGATACAATCTTACACAATGGGTAATGTAGTGACATCTATTCATTTTTAGTAAGTTATACAGTGTTGTGAAATCCATGAAATATTTAATAAATAATAAGTAATAAACAGGACGATCATTACTTTGATGCATAATGAGAAAGTAAATTAAGTAACTGACATTTAAATAAAATATAAGTGCTTTGTGCAGTTTCTATTCACCACATGGCAGCAATCCATTTAAAGTCAATGAACAACAAAATTGAATGGCTTATGTAATGTAAAGCTCTTTCTTGAGGGTTTTTTTTTTTTTTTTTCCCAGATTATTCACATGGAAATGCACTTGCAATTTGCTGACATTTTCAGACTGTTTATACATGTGTAAGTATTATTATACTCCTTATGCAATATTTTTTATCTAAAAAGATGTCAGAAGAACTGAAACTGAGAACACACTACTGCAAGGCAGCATTTTGTAGAACCCGCCTCTCGGAAGATAAGAAAATGTAGCAATGAGGCTGAGGTTGTGACTACCTTTGGAATTAGACTTTGGAATTAGACTTTGGAATTAGACTTGGAATTAGAACTTGTATTAGAACAGGTTAAGGAAGATTTAAGCAGAAAAAGCTCACTGTCTTACATAAAGACTGTTTTCTCCATAGATAACCACTGCCCACACTCTTCAATGTCTAGTAAAAATGACACCAAATGCATTGAGGCAAAACAAAGAAAAAAAAAACCTTCATTGAAATAAATTAAATGCAAGTTTTCATAGTAATAAGCCCTTGATTTTCCCCAAAGTCAAGCAATATAAAAATTTAACTAACATGAATATTCATCAGGGTCTGTGAAAAGATTTCACAGATGACTCACTGCAGCCAAAATTGTTCTCATATCTTGTTACTGTCTACTGATCATAGAAAAATGTGTTGCCTTTAATTCTAAATAGTCATTTAATTCTATTTTGAAAAAGAATATTCCAAAGTTGTTCAAATGTYCCATTTTAGTTCTTTAAAATACATCCAAGATTCAAAGTTCAGAAGTAGGCATATAAGAAATGAACAAATTTCAATAAAAGCTCAAAATTTGGCTTAATCAAATCCAGTATTCTCTAGATTTTCATTTTCTATAAAGTTAAAAATTCAAAACCCATAGTTTCCATGGCAGAAACTTTATTTAAAAAAAAAAAAATCTATAAGTCTGAAGATTTTAGGGGAAGGGCATTTACGTAACAGAAATATAAGCTAAAGGTCAAATCTAGCACCAGGATTTTCCTTTCAGCAGACTCTCAAGTCCCTGACCAAAAGATTGCATAATCTGAGAAAAGGGAGTTTTTTTATATAAATATAGAGGGATGAAGGAGGAAAAGTTGTTACCAACAAGGGGATTAATATTAAGAAGTGCTGAAAGGCCTGTGGGCACTAACTTGGGATATATGCTGCTCGATATGCACAGAATTGACAAGATAGGCCTGCATTAATGTCTTAAACCATGTCTGGGGACATTCATCTATAGTATTAAAAACATCTTAGGGCAACCCTGGGTAAAGTTTTGGCCTGTGTTCACTGGCACCTCCTGAATGCAACTGAGAGGAGAAACATCACAGGAAACCACCCATGAGAGAAGCAGGTTGGTCCCATTGCTTCAGCATTTCCCAGCAGTTTTAACTCTGATGCTTTGCTCTTAGTTCAATACTTGAAATTATATAAATTCAGGCACAACTGTAAAAACTTCTCTGCTCTTTTTCTTTTTTTTCTAGGCATATATTTTCAAAATTGACAGCACAATGACACTAATCTGACCAGGGCTGTCTAAACAGTATGAATTCCTGTGATGAACAGTGTAGTGCTGATTAAGGATAACTGGTGTGTGTAGACCTTGTAGAAAACAATATGTAACTGCAAAAGAGGTACTGACTCCGTTTGGCATCACAAAACCAATGTTAGATCTGGAGTAATTGACCAATTCCACCTTATCTGGTTCAAGTGAACATCTTAACCCATCTCTCTTCTGAGGAAGCGCTAGGTGCAAAGGGGCAAACTATTCTCTTTTCTATGCTCATTCAAAAGAAATTCAAGCATGTGCCCCAAACTGAAACACAGAAACAACTACTGTATTATTTTTAGGCACCAGCCAAAAGAATAAGTAATTTTGAGCACCAAGTTCTTGTTAAGCAATAATTTTTTTCCTTTGGATGCAGAAATGCTCATTTGTAGGTTATGTCATGAAATCACCTGTGAATGTTTGGTAGAGAGTGCTCAAAATTTCTATTGCAAAGAATCAATAAAAATGTCTTCTGCTAATACATATTTTTACTGTCTCATGACTACAATCAAACATTTCTATTTTATGATCAAAATGCTGGACTCAGTCCTGCTAAACTCCAGGATGGATAATATTCAAACAATTTATTCTTTATTGCAAGGAGATGACCCAGACTCTTATACCAAACTGACAGCAAGAAGGCATATTGTAAGTGGTTGATATGATTTACCATGTTTGGGGTGAAATATGTTGTCCTGACAGTAACTCTTTTATCTTTATTACTATATGTCAAAGGTTCGGAAAGAGAGAATTTAAACTATGAGTCTCAAAAAATCCCAGAAACCTGGATACTTAGCTGATAAAGGGCAGTAAGGAACACAGCTCCTATAAACTCCTTCTGTAACCAATACAGAGCATGCAAGTGAGAAGGAGGCACTTACGACTTTGTCTAATATATGATTCTCCATCTCTATTTTCCTCTATCTTTCTACTTGACACAGAGGAAGTGTAAGGAAACTGCTTCTCCACTTCTGCTGGGTGCTTCAAGTCATGTGAGATGATTTTACCGTGGTTTAAAGTTTGCAAATGTTCTGAATCTCAAATTAAATAGCCTGACAAAGAGAATATTTTAAATTGTGATGATTACTATAGACAGCGCAGCTAAGGGTTGCCAGTGGGTAAAGTCAAAGAAGTTATTACTTCCTGGCTTGTTCTTGACAGTATATTTAATTCTTCTTTATTTCTCAAGTAGCAAAAAGTAGATCCATTCGCACAGCACCAAATTATGACCCTTATGCAGTGAGCTACATGCAGAATCCAACTTTATGTCTGGTGGCATACATGTAAATATGACAGTTATACATGCTGAAGTCTTCACAGCTTACCCCTGTGCCAGGCAGAGATCTGCTTGCTGAATAGGGTATTCGAATAATTTAGCAGCAAACTGCTTCAGTATCTCCAGATATTGAACCACATTACTATAATGCAGACCACTGTAATTTCAGCTATTACAAACAACAAAGCACCAGGGGAGCACTTAGATATGGGGAAATCTTGTATTAACAAGTTAAATTTTGCGCTAATGTAAACCACTGGCCATTTTCAATGAGAGATCCTGAGTAACCAGAACCTGAAAACCTGATGACAAAACAGAAAAACATGGCATTCACTTACAGTTGCCACAAAGACAGTCAGAAAGATAAGATTTGATTTTTCTTATTTCAAATATTTGCAATGTAGATGCACCTACATCTGAACAAGTCACCTTGGACATCCTTTATGAACAACTGATAGATACGGTAACTTTGTAAGCATCTTATCTGATCTATGCTAGATATCTACTTTAGGATGAGATCAACCCTACACTAGAGATATCTGTATTAAGGTAGTTTAGGAATCTAAAGGAGCTTCTTCATGACAGCAGTAGAAATCCACACTACAGACAGATGTCACATCCACCTTTGTGTTAATTTAAAGGAGTCAAAGCATTCTTTAACAAAATACTTGACAATTAGCTACTCCCACATACTGAAGAGTTTAATGGAGAAAACTATGCCTTTTACTACTGATCTTCAGATGCTTATCAATGCAAGATGCCATCAAAGACCTCCAATTTCTTCCACACTATGGACTTTTCTGTTTCAAAAACATGCTGTACAGATCTGAACTGGTATCTGATTCTTTTCAAAAAGATGATTTTTTTTTCTTATATACTGCAACCATTCAAAAAAAGTAGTGAAATTAACCTTGTTGAAATAGCATTTGAACACTGAGTTATTTTCTCTTGGGCCCAAGCTTTCTATCTGTACTGAAGTCTGATCCCGTCAATGGTACCCCCTCAGTGCAAAATTACAGGTGTTGTTCTCTGTTTCAGATCTGTGCCACCTCATAGAAAGTTTACTCCTAACTTTGCTTTCATTCTTAAATATTCACAATTTTGCTAGATGGAATCCTCAGCTATGTGAGACATTTTGTTGATATTGGTAACAAGGGAGGATTTGCATGAAAAAAATGAAATTATCTAGTGAAGCTAGTGATAAATTAATTTATACAGATGAGGTAGAAACTAGAAGATAAAAATATGAAAACTCTTACTTTCACCAAACATCTAAACAGCTGCTGACATAGATGCAATTTGCAAGAAAACCAAGCCCCCATGGTAATAGGAGAACAAGTTAAAGCTACTTGTTTACGATGTCCAATTCTAAAAAAACGATCCAAACCCACACACTTCTCCCTGAAAACAACCTGGCCCAACAATTTAGAGCATCTTACTCTAGAGTTCCAGGTAAGTTTTAGACTACAAAATATACTTTTTGCACATCATACAAGATACTGTTAGACTTATTATTGTGGAAAAACTGCAGGCCAAGTCTATAGGTCTGTCTCATGATACATACCAAGCAGCTGTCAGAATGAAGAAGGAAGTGTAAGGTCCATGAAGACAGTCAGGACCAAAGACTTTAACTGAAAAGACTCAACAGGCCCTTACTGGTCACCAGTCTAATGACAAGACAGAASTGACTCATGCATTGGCAGAGAAACCTTTACCTGAAACAACGCAGGAAAAGTTTGATTGACATCATACGGGCTGTTTGCTCATTCATCACACGCCTGTCRTTACGCTGGTCCTCTGATGGATTACTGCATTAATTGGACCAGAAATAACACTGACGTCACAAGTCACATCTGCTGCTGTAATCACTTGCCTATCTACAATTTTCAGCAGAGAAGGTGATCCAAGAAATGTTAGCATTAAATAAAGCATCGCCAGTTATTCCCCTCAACTTCAAGCTTTTCTTCAAAGGGAATGAGAAACAGCCGACACTGAAAACCATCAATATACTTCTGTCAACTCAGCGGAGAAATCAGCTTCCTTAGTTGAACTGTGGGAGGAAGTTCACAGGCTGCTAGGCTGAAAGGAAAAGCTYGAAAAGCTTTTAGCACAGACCTACAAACTCTCATTGCTGCACGTCTCACAACAGCATTGTCACCACCGGCATTATTACGGAGCGGGAACGAGCAGGCACATGAGCTAAATGTAGAGAGATGACAAGTGCCAAATTTGAGATGGAGCAATTGTCCAGATGGTAACCAAACAACAGAAGCAATGGTAGGGATTATACCCATCTCCAAAGCCAGTATTTCAAATGGGGTTCACTTGAAAGAGCATGAAAACCTGTAATTTTATGAAAAGAAAAATTGTTCACTGCTTTTTGAGTCTCTTAATGGGAAAAAGTTTTACACGTAGAAATCATGCAGCTGTTACAGTGGGGTTTCAAATGCCTTTATATATTTACTGGAAACTCCAACTCCTTCACATCTATGAAGTTCTGCAAAAAATCAGATCTGATCACATATCTATTAGATACAACTTTAACCTACATGAACTCTGTTCTATCTATATTTCATCCCAAGTTRTATTTCACATGTTATTGGTTACTACATTATCTAGTTAAGGATAAAAAAAAAGAAAATAATGAACTTATTGTCCCACCATGCTTCTATGTCACAGAAGAGTCCTTATTCCCTTCCATGTGTTGCTGCAGGACTGGTGCTGGGCAGCTGAAATAAGCTGTGATGGAAGGAAGTGGAAGCTCTCCTACATAATCKATTTTCACTTGTTTATGCTCTTTTCTTTTGTTCTCTTCTCTGTTGCTTGCTGTGGACACCATAATTCTRCTTCTTTAAAATTAACCTTAAAGCTGTATTCAGCACTCCTGCTTGCTACTAGATAGTGCTGGAAGTACCCTAYAGGCATTCCTCTATCCCACGCTATCTCCAATAGACCCTGGCTAGTACCCTACTTGTAAACATGTCTAAAAAGCTAATATCTGAAGTTCTTKAAATCTGATCATATTTATTCCCAGATACATTCTCCCTATTCTCAGCCTTATATAACTTTTTTGTACTTTGCTCAAGAATTTTCTCTCACCTTATGCAGAAATAGTCCATTTTACACACAAAAAAAAGAGGGGAGAAAAAAACCGCAGAAGTGGTAAGGTAGGAAAGGAATAGGSGTTTGAAATTTAGAAGCTTGGGAAACTTACAGGAAAGTATATGTTCATGTAATTCTGTAGCAATTGGTCTGACTTTTTTTGCATGGCATTAGATTTCATTCTCTGCAGTGACAGCCACTCAGACAACATCCCTAAGCAATWTGTGCTTCACAAGAAACAGACACTGCAACGTCAGGCAGACCTCACTACAGACCAGTGCAGCATAACAATTAGACCATAGTCACAAGCTGTTAGTAATTATGAAACTTTTATTTTCTGTCTTATTGTATTATAAAAAGCCTGTAATTAATGAATTAGTTTTTGTTTCCTTTTTGTCAGAACTACAATGTCAGCCAATACTTCCTCCTTAAGTGCAAATCTTTATGATCCTGACCTACTTGTCACAGTGCAGGAGATCCTGCAGTGCAGTTATGCCTTGATTCAGGTCCTGAGATCTGAAATGCTGGTTACAAAAATGCTGATCTAATGGTAGAGCTGGAAAGAGCCTGTAGGATGTCTAAGTGGTCCTTCCCTTGGCAGCATTTACGGTGGGACGCCTCAATTTGATGGAATTTTCTGGTGAAGAAGGTGCTAATTGGATGTGTCTTGGGAGTCTTATGCTTGGAACTGACTTCTACAGATCGCTCTCAAGTTTTATGGTCCAGTCCAAATCTATAAAAATTAATCATTTAAGATAAACAAACTGTCAATGTCATCATCAATATTCTTGGCAGAGGCTCAGGTAGCCGAAAGAAACAAATCATTCCTTGTGTTTTGATCTTACTTTTGGTGTCATTATGAATTTCTGTATTTTATTGCTTGGATGTCAGCAGCCACTTTAACAAATTGCACTTGTGTGGAGTCCAGTCTTGTGTTTAATTAGATCCTTGCATGCAGAAAGGGCTTAGAAAGACAGATGGTATAAAACATAACAACCTACAGAGAGAGAGAAGTTACACCTATATTGTTGTCTACTACTCAAATATCAGGCCAGCCATAAACACCATCATAATCCAAAGCTCACTGCTTATTATCTAATCTTGACCTACTTTTGTGACTATTCTTATTTCCAGTAAATATTTAGTCTGACATATGATTAAATGTTGAACAGGAGAATGGCAAACTCTCATCTGGAGCAAAACTTTGGCAGAACACGTCCTGTATTCCTGTTTATTTTCTATATATCACGAAAGCTGAAATATAAAAATAAATATAGACAATGCACAGCTGATAATGTTTTTGATGCAGAAGAGTGCATTAGTKTGTTATCTGCTAAGCACATCCTGTTTTCCATCATCAAATAAATCAGGACATTGTAGCAAAGAGCCTTGTTTTGTTTATTGAAGGAAGATTCATTGTTCAATTGTACTCACAAGAGGATAATAATGTTGCAGTCCACCTACGTTGTTGCAGAATAAGTTTCTAACACCACTTAAAGCATTTTTTATGGATGACAGGAAAGAGAGCATTCCTGGCAATAAAGTATTCTTTCATCTATTAATTGATATTTTAATATATTTTCCATTGCAGGCATTAACACAAACTAGAAGTGATGGCAAAATTAAAAAAAAATCTCCACAGAAAAGCTGTTTGTTTGAATCGCTTGAGAGTTATACAGGTTTTTATACATTTCATAGYTGTAAACCATAGCAGTATCCAATATTGAGTACTTGTCCGCAGTGAGTGGTGAGATGGAAAGATCTTTCAGGTTTACTTGTTTCTAACAATTTTTTAATAAATAAAAAGCTATTTATGAAAATATGTGGAATATTTACATTTCTCATTTTACCCTAATGTTGATAGAATAATAAAAAAATGAACTTTTTKGATAGAAGAGAAATTATGCTAAAAAAATATTGTTCCATATGTCAAATAACAAGCAATTAAGTCCATGAGCAACTGAACGAAAACGTGGATTCATTATTTTGAGAATTTTGGTATGTATATTTATGCATCATTTAAGCTCATTTAGCATCAAATTTCCTCTGTATAGTTTTTTAAAGATTCATCTGGACATTATTTGAGAATAGAATGTATGTGCACGTCATCTATTGCACAGTTTTGAGAACTACAATCTCGAATTGAGTTTATAAACAGAATCTTTAACTATAGTGTACTAAATAGCTGTGTAGCCAAGTCCTAAACAGGGACTGAAGTTAACACTTGTGAAGCCATTTCTCAATTACCTACTGTAAAATTAACACATTAACCATGTAATTGTACACTAATTAAATGTACTATGAGAAAACACAGGCATCTCTTGGGTCTCTCATGGCTTCCGCAGTAATATCTGTTTCACTCACTTTTCATTCATAAAGAGGTACWCTTGGAGATGATAACAATATAATTYCCTTATTCTTAATTCTATTTAAATTAACAAGGTACTCATATCTTATTATACTCTTTGAAACACTCTATATGAAACTAAATGACAGTTAATATTTTCCATATTGACAACTTCAGTCATGTAACGAAAATGTGTTTTCAGCAAGTGAAAGGTAAGGTTCAAAAATATCACATATGTTTAATAAGACTAAAGGAGACAAAGAAATAGTAGTTCTCTTTCCTTCTATTATTATTTAGTTTAGTCTGAGAAATAACTCAAATGTGTGAAAAATTGACCTTCACCTTACATGGGAAATTCACTTTACAGATTGTTTTTTGTATGTTGTTCAAGTCCAACTGGAAAAATCATTTTATTCACAGTGACTGCTGTGCTCCTGGACAGGAGTGACATGTCTGTAGCATAACCCATGCACCTCCCAAGAAACTGGTTATAGTATAATAGAACATATAGAGATATGGGCTGAGATGTAAGGACTGCATCCTGCTCTTGGGCCTTGGCTGGATCAAGCTGCCAGTGTGAATGAGAAGTGAGACTGGAAGTCTTAAATTAACAACTGRTAACACTTGTGGGGTGCAACAAATGCCCACTGCAGATAGGGAATTCTGAAGCAATTGACCCTGGAATTGTTTGCAACTAGGCAAAACACAATTCTTGGTGGAGTTTTTGCTACCTTTTTATTGAAAGGAATGAAGTGCTCTAAGTTTCTATAAATGAGCATTTCAAAGGCAAATATATATTTATATATAGGTAGTCTTTAAAATAGACTTCAATCCATCAACTTACATCAATAAATTAATAATGCTATACTCAACATGAAAACTGTCATTTCCTCTCTCCCTGTAGAAAATCTGACAACTGGACATTTTTTCCGAAGGTTCTTTCATGTTGATAAACTCATGGGAAAACAAAAAAATCAGGGAGAATTTTCCATTRAAATCCTCAATTTTAATAATTAAAATTCCCCAAAATATATAAGAAACCTTTAGTGTGGTTCCATTCAATACTTCACATATTAGCCATTCAGAGTTTATTTGTCATCTGCTCAATAGCACACTCTCTAATCACCTTCACATGCCATTTATTTTTGATTACAAAACACATCTTTATTGATGCTAAATAATATTTTGTTAGGAAATTAATTTAAATGTTTACAAGTAAGCTTTATTGGTTTATTGCCTCATGAAATATCGAGGTTGCAGATATTTGGAAATCACTAGTTAAGTCCAAAGCTTAGATGTTTCCTAATTAACATGCTAAATATATCGAGCCACGTTATTTCCTCAGACAGCTCCATTGACTAGGGTATCCAGTGGAGATGAATTTTCTCCATTGATCTGTCTGCAAATCTGCAGCAAAGAATACTGCTGGCATGGATGATTCAATTGATTTCATTGGTATCGTTCAAGTAGCATCTGCTTTGTGCCTCTGTGTGTAAATTTACTTGAAGTTGGTCCTACTGAGGTGAGGGAAAAGAAGTTTATATATCAGAAGTCCTACAAAACCTTAGGTATTAAAATAAGATTTTTTTTTTTTTATCAGTTTATCAAGCTATAAAGCAGAGAGAAAACAGACATAACCTTCAAATTTCTTGTTCACCTAATAAAAGGTGAATAACTATGGCAGGACATGCTATTCACTTTAAAGGACATTAATGGGATACCTTCATGTATCTTTGGGACATCCTCCAGAGAATGGTTCTTCTGTATTCACAAGCATGCTAACGTGGAGCCCTCTGGCATATAGCAGATCATGATGTATCTTTTTAAAGCAAATATATATATGCATATACATATACATATGTGTATCCTTTTGCCCATTAAAAAAACAGAAAATATTCAYTTTCCTAACTGGTGATGAAAGGAGATTAAATGTGGAAATGTGGATGTGCATGTGTGTATACACGTTTTAACCAATTCCTTTCATTGAAGAGGTGTTTTTCTTGTTTGTTTG
>PTEX01000148.1:999283-1009351 GCA_003342815.1 Eudromia elegans | reverse complement strand
TTTTTTTTACTGAGAAGGGAATGGGAAACATGGAAGGAAATGTACAAATATAGTATGACAATTTTCCTTAAAATAAAATAAGATGCACACCATCAAACTGAAATTTAAATCTGTTTTTTTCCCCCGCTGTCTTTTACTGTGTTGCAGCTGTGGCTATTAACTGGTGTCTTTGTGTGTGTGTGTGTGTGTGTGTGCGTGTGCTCATGAGAGACAAGAGAGGAGATCTGTTTTATCATACACTCTCTTAACCTTTCTTGCAATTCACTGATTCTTAAAGCCTGTCAAGGAATGCATTATTATTCATTTTTCATCTGTTTCCACACAGAGTTCTCTAATACGGTTACTGCTACATTCAGCTTTGTTTAGTATTCTTTTATTTTTAAGATAAAGTTAATCTTATTTAAAAGTTATTCATCACTTAAGACTAGTTTATGGGTGATAGTGCTCATTTTTGCTCCCATTTTCACTCTTCCATAATGCAAGAATAGAATAAAATATCTCATGCTTTTAACTTCATTATCTTGTAAGCTCTTCGTAGGTGGAACTTGTCAAGTTGGTAGGGAAAAAAAMCACAAAACAAATAAGCAGTAGTTCTCAACAACAAAACAGCAATATTAAAATAGTTTTTAAAAGAAAGACCTCACTTTTGTTTTTTCTATGAGAGTATTCCAGAAGTGTTAGAGAAAGTAAAGGAAAATAAGGGACAAGAGAAGGGCACAGCTAAAAACAAATCAAGAAATGAAAAATTTCCTTTTATCCACAGAAAGGTTTTTATGAGCCTCTGAAGTTTTATTTTATTTTCCACAGAGGCATGTCCTTATAAATTAGCAGGGGTTAATCCCTCACAAGGATAAGGTTATATAATCACATATTGTTACCACTGGGATTTTTTGCTCACCTGCACCTCTTTCTTGGTGAGCAAATTTTGGTACCATTAATGTAACATATTCCAGTATCCTCTGCTGWCGCTTCAGGCAAGGATGGGGAATTACCACTTAGTGGTTTTCTGCTGAACATCAGCCTTTGCCTTGGTTAGGACAGAGAGGAAAAGCACTGTCATTGCCAAGGGCAGGATCACCAGTATTCTATGACCCTTTATATTTTGGAGTTTGCAAATACATAGGGGCTGATATTTTTCTCACAGTTCACAAAGCAGGTATAGATGTTCTGCTTCCTCAGAAAATAAAGTTTGAAAAAAAATCAAGGACAACCTAGATCACACAAAGGAAAGTGGGAAAAATCCTGTTGCTTCCAGGAACCATCTGAGACTTGTGTGAATGAATCAGTAGTCACAGGAATGAACCAATATATGTGGCCAGCTGTGAATGTTTGCCTGTATTTCTCTGAGGTTTCCCAAGTCCTTCTGCAGGCTCATTTAAATTAAATATGTCTTACATTCACTTCTCTTTTGCAATGAATTATAAACTTGGACACTCAAGTTTCAGTCAGCAGCTTTCACAGGTGAGTCACTTAGAGAAGCTGTTTAATTTATTTGCGCCTCGTTTCTTTACTTGTAAGATGAGGAGATTGTTTCCTACTCTATTCTTCTTTATCTTGTCCAGTTGTGTTGTAAGGAGGGCTAACTTAGGGTTTGAAAAATCCTTCTGCAATAGGGAGCCTATGCCAGTATAAGCAGTACTTCAGTGTCTTTTATTTTTTTGTGTTTCGCTGGATTTCAATAGCTTTTTTTCTGCCCCTATTTCACTACTGAACTGCTTCATAAAATCAGTCTTACATTTGGCCATAGTTTTCTATTTCATTCAGCTGCTCTGTTCCAAAGACCATGAACATAATAGAGCACCCTAGAGAAGTCTGTGTGTATTTTTTAATGCTTTAGTCTCTGTAGATATAAAACAACTTGCTGGTGTTATCACACTGTCTTTTGATTGAAAGAGAGACTAATTAAGTTAGTTACATAATTATTATTCTGAAGGCTCTCCTCGTATGCCTCATCTGTCTTTATGTTGCTGAAAAAGACATTTCCTTATCTACATTTTTGCTGCCTGAGCAAATACAAATGTGCTCCTTGGGTCAGCTAGCACTGAATACAATTTTTCTAAGTTAATGAGCGTAGAGGAAAAAAAAAGTTTTAAAAAAGTCCTGCCATAACATACTTACAAATAAGCATATCTCCCATCCATCTTAATATGCCACGTGRATTTTTAAGGATCTCTTTCATTAACTGTAGCAGCCTGAATGAAAATATTATGATCTATTGGGATATGTATTTATATACTCCCTGACTGTAAACTATCCTGGSGACTTGTTCAGAAGCATTGCTAAAGGAGGATCTGCCTGAGCGCAGATGTGAAAGGGAAGCATGCAGAAGGTAGAAGCAGTGATGGGCTCTGCAGAAGAGATAAATTGACCAAGAATGCAGTTTTGGAGTTAGGAAAGCTGGAGGGCAATGAGAAGGCTTCCTAGAAACACATTGACAGCCAAAGAAAATAGAGAATCAGAGAATGACTCTGTTGGAAAGCATCTCTGAAGATCATCTAGTCCAGTCCCCTCTAGGCAAGTTGCATAGACCAAGTTGCTCAGGACTCTGTCCRTGCATATTCTAAATATCTCCAAGGATAGAGACTCCACAAATCCTCTGGGCAACTTGTTCCAGAATCTGACTACCCTCAYGGTAAATACTCTTTCTTCTATTTAGATCATGCTTTCACTGAGCGCCACTAAGGGTAAATAAAATGTCAATCCRTTGCTCAGTGGGGCAGGAGACCTATAAAGCAAGAGCACGGAAAAGGCCAAGCTAGTAAATGTTTTTCATCAGTTTTCCCTGCTAAGATTTGGTTCCCAGGTCCCTGTGCAGCATCTGTGAGAGTGAACCAGTGGTGGAGAAAGAGTTGGAGAACACATAAGCCATTTAAACACACTGGGATGCATCTGAGGATACAGAGGGAGGTGGTTGATGTCCTTGGGATGTTGTTTTCTATCATCTTTGCAAGCCTATGACAATCAGAGGAGGTTCCTAATGAATGGAAAAAGATAGACGATAAAATTATGATAAAAATTCTCCTGGAAGCCATTCCCAAGCACATGAAGGAGAAGAAGGGGACTCAGAATGGTCAGCCTGCTTTGATAGGCACATGATGCCTGATCAACTTGATTGTCTAATGTGATGAGGTARCTGGTTGTGAGCAGTGGGAGAGCAGTGTGTGTGTATTTCTTAGCTTTGACGAGGCCTTTGGCACATACTTCCTGGGTGTTCTTACAGGCAAATTGAGAAGAAACAGGTGGTAATCTCAATGGACAACTGACTAGACTGCAGGGTGGAAGAGGCAGAGCCCAACAGGCAGCTGCTTACCAGTATTGTAGTTCAAGAATCAATAGCAGGGCCAATAATGTTTAATATTATTAGGGACATATATCATGAGAGAGAATGGAAGCTTGCAATGCTAGCAGTCATGGGGAGTGGTCAGTGCTCTGGAGGGCAAGGTTACACTTCAGGAGGGCTTTGACTGCCCGATGGGAAACTTCTTGATATTACAGAGGCAAATGCAGAATCTTGCAATTGAGATAAAATAACCCTCTGCGACAGGAAAAGCTGGGGATCAAATGGGTAGAAAATAACTTTGTAGAAAAGGACCTGAGGGGCCTAGTATGCAACAAATTGCATGGGAGTCAGACTTCTAGTAAAGAAAATCAATCACATTAAGAGCTATGGTATCAAGAGCACAGCCATCTCTCTGATGAAGGTGATTCTTCTYTACTTGACAGTTTCAGTATGGCCTATGGACTGATGTGCCCAATTTTGGGTTCCCCAAATACAAGAAAAATATAGACATACTAGAACATGTCCAGCAGAGTGTCAGCAGCATGGTCCAGGGCTGGTGCATGATGTGTGAGGAGGGGTTGAAAGAGCTGCATTTGTTCAACCTGGAGAAGGTCAAAGTGGGAGGGTAATATAAGATAGGTTATGATAGGTACTCAGAAGACAGAGCAAGGCTTCTCAGAAGCACACAGTAAAAGGATAGGAGGCAAAATATCCAAGCTAGAGCATGAGAAATTTGATTAATTCAATTTGTCCATCTGTTCTTACTCCAGGACATTGGAACAACCAAGATTTCCTTGCATGTATGCTCAGAGAGCTAGCTAATCTTACATTCTTGAGAACCATTGGAAAAATAGATCTGATCTCTTATGGATGCACATTCATGCTAGAAGGCTTTTCAAGTGATTGAACACAAACTGACATGATGAGAAACCAGAGGAACCCATTACTCTCCGGTCAGAGTCCTGACAAAGCAAAATTAAATCCCTATTGGTTGCACCCTGTGCATTATCAGCCCATCACCTACACTCAGGTGAAGCCCGTATGAATTGTATTGGGAATGGATGCATTAAGACTTCTATTAAAGTGATAAGGTGAACAGAATGGTGATGAGAGCTCTGGATTTCCTTAGGGAAAACATTTTGTAAATCACCCCATGCAAGGTATGAAAAAATATTTAATTAAGGATGAGCATAATTTAATGTATGAAGGGAGGACAAAATTCCTACAGTCACAACTTCTACAGTGATCCTCCTGTACCCTGCAAGAAAGATCAGGCACACAAAAGTCTGTGAGTGGGAAAGAACAAATGAATCTTGTTATCTTTAGTCACAGTCTTTCTTTCTTTCCTTTTTTTTTTTTAAATCATGTTTTGTAAATTAATAACAAATAGAGAAAAAAGCTTTTTGAGTAGCTACATAGTCATTGGAGGTCTTTTATATTGTTGTAAGTTCTGTACTAATCAAATGCAGAAAGGCCTTGGAACTGTTGACCTTCACATCTAAAAAATACAGCAGAGATTACTTTAAATAATTACGAGCCAAAACAGTAATTGGTTTTGGAATGGAAAGAATGAGAGAATAATAATCTTCCTAAAAGAGTAAATTTAAAAAGGTATTGACAAAACATTAATATACAATGCATCTCCAAAACAGGGCAATTCTCTTTAATTAGAAGAGTATGCTGTTCCCTGTGAGTTATTCACTTAATTAAAAGAACAGAAATTTGTTCTGATTCATAAATTTGGCAGTAATGGGTTTATGTGTGCAAATGCCAATAGAAAGTAAAATATGACTTTTAAAATTAAATGTTTGAGGAGGTAACAGTTGCCCCGTACACAACTCATGGATCTCAGATACTGATAAGTGCATTTTGAACTTATGTGGATACTAAGACAAAAAGTTTCATTACCTTCATTAGAAAACATTGTGTAAAATCTCTACCTTATCTAATGTATCCAGTCTTTCCAAAATAGAGTGCATGTGACACTCTTTAAAACAGATTTAATCTCTCTATAGATTCTGAGGTTTTTACAGGGCATACTTCAAGTGAAAATGTCTTTATTTGAAAAGTATCTTTGATAATTGTTTCAGTTTAAATCACATTAATTGCTTAGATTTTGAGCTGTCAATGCACACCATTTTTTTTTAAAAAAAGTCAAGCCATCAAAATAAAAATGATAAAGGATCAGTAATTACTGTGCTTCATTTTAGGTAATATTTCCTAAGCAATAATAAAACACTTTACCAATCAACCAGTTAATGACCAATGTGAGTTGTTATAAGGCATTGGGTAGAGCTGACAGAGCTTAATTTTTCTAGTTGTCCATTAACTCATCAATAAAAGGTTACTAGTCAAGAGTGTAAAAATTGTTCATATAAATCTCAGTTATGTTACTATTAAAATATTAAATTAGTTTTCTAAAATAATTTACTTTATCATTATCACAGTGTAATATGAGTAATTTATCACTAATATGTTATTTGAGTCACTATTGGCCCAATAAACAAAATTTGACCCGATTGCAATCCTATGTGGAGAAGATAATTTTATAATTTATAATTTATATATTAACTGTATACTCTATACTGTATATAGAATTAGCATAAAGAAGTTGAGGAGCTAATCTGTTATGGAGCAAAAGTCAGAAATGGTACACATATCTTTTTACTCTGTAGAGTATATAATCTTTCTAGCATATATTTTTTTGCACATATATATCTCAAAAATCCATTTTAAACATATAAAGATGTTTAAGAATGCCAAAGAGATATTGTTCATCAATTTTGAAGAGTATATTGCCTAATTTTGTCTGCAACAGCTATTTTCATATAGTAAATATTCATTTCGAGATGAGCTAGAGTGACAAAAACCTGGCACAAGATCTAATTTTTAATAGAACCATGACACTAATGGCATGTGGAAGTAGACGTGTCTGTGGCTGTATATCCCTCATACTTTTTTTTTTTCTTTTTCCAGTAATCTTGGCCTTGATTTTAAACTCAAATTTAAACTTAAACCTGGRTGTTTGACTAAATATTGTTCAAATTAGAATTAACTCAGTGAACATCTATATCCAATGTAATACAGGAAGTTAGATCTAACGAGTGCAAAGGGTCTACTTGTGTTAACTGTGAAACTATGAAACGGTAGAAAGGCATTCTCACCCAAAAACGCATTCAGGTTAGACCTCTGCAAGTGATGATATGCACGTCTCGTCCTCAAACAATCATCTACAAGGATCTTTTTGCTTCTTTCTCCCTCTCTAGTTGTCAAAGACAAACATCCCTTAACTTAATTTTCATATTTATTGAAATAGGAGATTGTAACAAATGAAGTGAGATTTCTATAATATTTACATTATGAATATGAATGAAAGTATGGGTCGAGGGAAGGTCTACAGGCAATTTCATGTGTATTCCAAAATATGGCTAGCACATCCATTCCAAATGGACTTAATAAGCACTCAAACACCGTGAAGACTTTAATTAAGAAACAAGCATTAAAAAAAATCAGCTAATTTCCTAATTAAATCAACATGCACTTATAAATGGGTTGCCAGTGATTTGGTTGCTGGTGTCATTTTATCTTTTAGGTGTAATGCATGATTTTTAATAGGCAATTAGTTGATTCTTCATAACCCAGACATTACTCTTGTCTTGAATGGTTAATTCAATAATACCTTCAAAGAGGTACACATTGTCTGTTAATGAAAAATAATGACAAAAATAGTACATTAGATCAGAGAAGTCCATTATTTAATGTGTCAGAAAAAGATTAGAAAGACAAGAAGTTAGTCTAAACCACAGCAATGTCAGGAGACTTAGTGACACTGTTTCATACCTGCACTACTAGAACATAGCTAAATTTATTTTTGGTCCTGTTTGATCCTTTTTAATGTATTATCTAAACATTTCTGTATATATTTTCAGTGGAATAACTTCAGGCAGGTAAATGTGGTAAACCATTTTCACTAAATAAATAAATAAATAAATAAACAAGTTGGCTTAACCAATCATCTTTCCCAAAGTATCATAAAAGAAAAAGAAATGGAAAAAAAAGTCTCAGAAACACATTTCATGCATCAGACTACATTCTTATACATTCACACAGGCTTGCAAAGGAATCTTGTCTGAATAATCTGCTCGTCTATCCTCTTATATAGAACATCACAATGTTATAACATTGTGTATGTAACATCACAACGCCATCCTGTAGAAAACTTTCCATTCTTTTCCTTTTACTCCTCTCAATTAAATAGAATTTTTGACACATTTAGATGCATTCTGTAAATCAATACAACAAGCTAATCCAGRTAGAGACATACTAAATCAGGTAAATTTTTCATAGTACGTCAATTAATTCTAAATAAATTATCATTGCAGAGCAGACTTGGTGTGTCTGCATCAGATTTTGTTAACATGCCTGAAGAAAAGTACAATCAAAAGCACTGGTCCCAAAAAGTTTAAGAAATCCCAGTCAGAGCTGTTATGTTTCTGTATTTCTCTTTCTTCTGTTATGTTTCTGTATTTCTCTTTCTTCTTTCCCTTTATTCTCTTTGTTTAACAAGGGTCTTTTTACCCTTCTGCAGCCTATTGATGTAGAAGTCTTCTCCTCAGCTCTCATCACCTAAAAGAGGCTTCATTGAGCATCCTGCCTCATTGACTTCCTCTTTTCTCCTCATCTCATTTTAAAACCYATTGACTGTTTCTTAATTTCTCTCTCCATAAGTTATTGCCTTTACGACTGAATGCCTTAATTTATTCTCCATATAATATCTACACACTGCTGCTTTCTGTGATTGATGGCATATATGGTCTTCTATTRTTTAACTCCATAAAGCTACTTTAGATGAAACTTCTGCAAAAGAAAATACAGTCCCACATGGCTTATGAAGTCAACAAGAGCTGCTGAGTGCTCAGCATTTTGAATATGCAACCACACATTTATAGACATAGTCAGAGTGGATTTTTTTCATTAAAGTTTATGACACTATTACAACATTAACCAAATTCCTGCCTGTTCTGAAGAGTGAGTAAAAATGGCAAAAGAAAAAGAGTTATTGAACTTCTCTAAAATATTACATAACAAATGAGAATTTGGAAACTTAATTATGGTTCTTTTTAATTTTTGTATTCCAGAACATCTGTGAACCCATGGGTTTTGCACTGTGACAGATAATCCAAAATGAAAACAGCTGAAAGATTTAGAACAACAAAATTAGATTAAGGAAGGGAATGTGTAAATTTAAAGCAGTCTCCTAGGGCTACACCAGGTGATTAACCATTAAATCCTGCAAAGTGCAAAGCATTCTCTTTCCTCACATTAACATTAATGCAAAATAAGATTCTTTAGTAACTTATAGAACAAGGGCCCAGAAGGACCCATCACTGTTTAGTTTATTGTGCACTCCTTCCCTCCTGCACACACTCCTACCCTTTATGCAAGTAAAAATAACAGCACAGTAGAGATTTATTTTCCTTTGCTTTTTCTAATGTACGCTTATTTGCAGTGCATCAACTCAGCAAAAATGTAATTGTGGTGCTCTAACTTATGTATCAAAAAATTTTCACTGCTCCATTTGGGAGAATGGGGACTGAGGAAAGGAAAATGTGAGGCTTGCACATTAGAGATGAATAACTTTCTGAAAAAGTCTGAAGACAGAGACAGCTTAAATTAAGACAACATTATGTAATATTTATGTCCCATTGCAGATCTTCTGGGCAAAGTGTACATATGTATTTAGGAGTTTAATCCAAACCATGGTCTAGGGCTTGTGAAAGCACCTATAAAATTTAGGTGGCTAACTTTCAAAAACCAATTGAGCTTCAATGAGTATGTGATACACACACTCTAAATTACATTTTTAGATAGCTTGGTAAATCTTTAATTGAGATGCCTTTGTAATTGCCTTTAGCAGTTACAGAATGTAGAATAGAATGTAACTGTCTATTGCATTTTGAGTTAGCTTGAAGTATTCCTAGTGAAATAAATAAAATAAAGTGATCCTACTGCATGTGTGTGATTGTTCACCTGTATGTGCACTTTAGGAACTTTTAGGCATTTTCTTACATTTGACAAAAGCAATCATCTTTGACAGGCAGTGGAAGTTCCCCTAAAAATGTTACCTACGTGATGAAAACCCTAGGGCAATAGCTGCAGCGTCAGCTCTACCCTTATGCACTACAGAAAATCCACCGAAAACTGTTGTGTTCTTGTTACAATGTTAGATCTTCAAGAATTCATCAGTAATTCCAAGATATATAGGCTTCAAAATTGCACTGATTTTATATGCCTTTTGCCTCATTACTCAATATCGTACCCTAGAATTTTAATATCCTATGTATGTATGACTGAGCTGCAGACTCAACCTCAGAAAAAGTGCATAACAGATGTGTCTACATTTTCAGTTTAACATGGAACATGTGTCCTCCTTAGGTGTGTGACCATATTTGTGTTCACACCTAGTGCTATACAGAGCAATTATCCACAGTGCTGCTACGCCCAACTCTTTTCCTACTATTGAAACAGAGTTGGAAATTGCTCACTATGGCATCATGGAGAGGTTAATAGCAATCCTGAGGTTGTCTGGGAGCACATGTACAGGTATAGGATTCTGGAAAAATCTGTGGGCTTTCCTTCTGATTTCTTGAAATTTAACAAAAAACAAGGATATGATTATGCTTATATTACTGCTTCTTTCTTTCTTTCTTTCTTTCTTTCTTTCTTTCTTTCTTTCTTTCTTTCTTTCTTTCTTTCTTTCTTTCTTTCTTTCTTTCTTTCTTTCTTTC
>PTEX01000148.1:867494-999269 GCA_003342815.1 Eudromia elegans | reverse complement strand
TCTTTCTTTCTCTCTTTCTTTCTCTCTTTCTTTCTCTCTTTCTTTCTCTCTTTCTTTCTCTCTTTCTTTCTCTCTTTCTTTCTCTCTTTCTCTCTTTCTTTCTCTCTTTCTTTCTCTCTTTCTTTCTCTCTTTCTCTCTTTCTTTCTCTCTTTCTTTCTCTCTTTCTCTCTTTCTTTCTCTCTCTCTCTCTTTTTTTCTTCTTTTTTTTTCTGAGTCTTCCTTTAACTTTTACAGATAATACTGTAGATCTATTGTAAAGTCTTTCTCTCAAACTTTAGAATTTCTTTCAACACTCTGAATACCACAAAATACCTTTCCTTGATTCTAGATTGATTTTGTTTGACGTTCCACAGTCATAAGGAACAAGTAAGAGGAAGACAGATACCTTAAAGGAACAACCAAATTATGCCCGAGACGTATGTTGGAATGCCAAGGAAGTGATCAGGGCAGGTAACAAAAGGTATGAGGAGTGTTGCTGCATCATCCTTAAGAAGATCAAGGCTATCTTCCTGAAAATGAACATTAGAAAAGAGTCTTTCAGCATCACATAGTAATATGTGCCCTGTGAGAGATCTAGAGAAGGCTTTGGCCTTGGAAGATTCAGTGGAGATATCAACTCATGTAGAGTTCCATGACAAAAGTCTGGACAGCCTTTCCACAGAAGAATACCTTGCCCTCTGGCATCCCTTATACCTTCTTTCTAGAGCATTAGACAGGGAAGTAGCCCTATAAAGGGCTATTTACAGTAAAGTGATGCTCTACAGATGGTTGCTGTTTTTTTTAGGGGGTCGCTCCTTTACTCCCTTGGTGAAATGGTCCTTCAGCATAGCAAAGCTTTTGACCAAACCAGCCACTTATTGACATGATCATAAGGCAATTTGTCAGATGGCTTTGTTTAAATTTTTTTTATGGATCAGGGAAAACAACAGCTTAAGCCAGGAATATATTATGGCAGTACTAATCAAAGCAGTGGAGTTGAAACCGTGATTTGCGGAAGCTACCTTCTACATAGCAACTGATGAGTTTACAGACCTCTATGCGCAGGACTATTTTCTCCTTTGCATGTGGTTCCAGCAAAATCAACATATGCAGCATTCTGTGCCTGCATGGTCTACTACAGGTACCCATGCAGAAGGCCATTCCTGCACCCTCTATAACTTTTTTCCTCTCCTACAGAAAAGAGCTCAGTTTGTTCATGTTTAAATATCACAGATGCATTTTATCTCCACAAGACCATTAGTGCTGTGTCTTAGCCAGAAAGTTTTTAATTAAATCTTTAATTAAATCTGTTAATTAAAGAAGAGACTGTAGTTTGAGAACAGGTAGCAATTGAACGAGGAATACATTGATAATCTCAGGTTGCCTTTCCCTGCAATGCAGAAGGGAAAGGGGAAGAGGGATTTTGGGGTGGGATGAGTGAAGGTGCAAATCTCATTGAAAATTCAGCTGTATCTGGGGTTGTAGATAAAATTATGCATAGGTACTCCATGAGCTGTACAACTCTTATTGTAGTCTGTGCTCCCATTTGTGGTTCTGCACACAGCCTTGTTCACAGGAAACTGCATGGTATTGACCCAGGTCTAATAGAAGGAGTGTTCCCCAATCCCTGGTAGCATTTGAACCTCTTGCTGCTTCTTAACGACTTGCTACACAGGGAAGAAAAAAGCAAAGAATCCTGGTTACAAGGACAGTATGTTCATGTCTCAAAGATTTTCCATTTTTCAGCACAAGAGTCCCCCCTCCACTGCTTCCTGAATGTGGAGGAGGTTCCTCTCCTGCACAGAGAGGCCTCTTTCCAGAACAACTCCTCCATTCCCAGCCTCCAAAACAAGCTCAAACTCTGTGAAGCACTCTGCTCCATTTTCTGTTTTGGTTTCTAATTTGCTCTGAAGGACTCCTGTTCAAAGCTGAACTTCTCATTCCTCATTGAAGCCAGTCAAGATGGAAATAGATTTATCCAAGCACATCCCACTGCCCTATAAAAAATACTGTCCATATGAACATAGTTAGAAGTATCCAACAACATCAAGTGCTTCCTTCAACATTAGCTCTTCTTAAAAGTATTGTCTTCATCAATAGTTGATTGTTCCTGATATCTTTCTATAATAAAACCACATATATTTGTGAATAACTCACCACCTAGCAAAATCTCCTGGGAAAATAAGCCAAAGGAACACATTGCACTGCATGTATGGTGGAAATGCATGGTCCAGGCCACCTACCACGGTAAGGATAACAGTCCTGGGATGGCAGAGTGTGTTGTTTTCCTCAGTGTGCTGCACTGCTGGCTAGCAGCCTCACTGAGAATCTGCAGTCCTTCAGCCAGAAGCTTTAGGAGTCATCATTTCCCAGTTGTTTTCCCCACACTTGTCGTGTAACGTATTTGAGAACTTCAAAAAACAAGATTAGTTTTGCTCAGTCTGTGGAAGTGATGGGAGGAAAGTGTCAACCTGAGAAGGCATAGGAAACAAATGAAAGTTTGTCCAGTTATGTGTCATCCCTGCTCTGGGGTTATTACTGTGTGTTACCAAAGAACATTATATTTATAAAGGTGTTCAGGTTACTGATATCCCTGATTTTAGTAGGCATTAGGCACTGTTAAGAACCTGACCTATAATATTTCACTCTCAACCCAAGTTATTAGGTATTTATTTCAGTGAATACATATGTCTCTGTAGCAATTAGCTGTGAAATCTCAAGCAGTTTATTAAAAAGCAGGGGATTCTGTGAGCAGTCTTAATAATTATTATAACATCTGGAAACAAATGTGCAAACTAARATCAATGCATATTTTCCCTAGGTAATGATCGAATATTTAGTGTGTTATAGCACAATCTTGCTCTATTAATCTCCTGCTATTTTTAATGAGACCTGCTGATACCCAATAAAAATGTAGGGAAGGTAGAAATATGAATATAATGGCAAAACAGGAAAAGATGCATTAGCATTATAAATAGTTATATACTGTGAAACAGGAAAAAAAAAGACAAAAAAAAGAAAAAAGAGAAAATAAAATAAAAATAAAATAAAATAAAAACACAAATAAACAAAAAAACCCCACTGTAAATCTGTTTTTATTTATAGCTGGAATTAGATAGGGAATCCTTGCTTCCGCTGAATACAAGAAACATATCAAAGGTAAGAAGAATCTAKATTTTATTCAGTCTTTTTGTATGAYTTAAAGTATGGAGCTTTGGTTCCTGTTCTGCGTATTGCTTATCATTTTTCAGTTACATAATCTGGGGAGCATGAACTCAGAACTCAGAATTTTCTTACCGTGGAAGGGTGTTCTCTTCATGGAATTACAGAGCAAAGTATACCTCAGGCTTTTCTTCCTGCTCTGATTTTCCCATGCTTCTCTTTGCAATGTTTTAAGAGACTTACAAATATCCATATATCAAAGGTATTTTCTCATTCTTCGAGTGTTACTCTTAACATGAGAGTTTAATGTGCATAGCCTGTGTTCCCCAAGTAAATTGTTCATTTGGCTGTCACATAGAAAGTGCTGCAATCTGCTCCTACTTTTTTCCCCTTCCCTCCCCACTCCCACTCCAGTTAAGTATGCAATGCTCTAGGTTTTCTGAATCCTAATGGACTAAAACAATTTAGATGAGTTGAAATCTCTCTTTTCTTTTTTTTACTTTCCCCATAGCTTTAACTGCAATGATTGCAGTGAGAAGAGTCAAGATGTATAAATGAGAATAAGTAAAGAAACTCCATTGTTTAGTTAGACATGACTTTGAAATCCCTAGAGCCTTTAGAGTGTACCTCTTTTTATTCATTTAATATACAATGAACAGAGGTGCTTATAAAATTGATATTAAGTGCCACAGATTTAAACCTGTTTAGCTACACTAAAAAAGAAGCTCCCAGGAGTACCTCAAATGTAAAGTCATTAAAGTCAYCGTGATTTCTTGTTTTGTCACAAAATGGAGGTGTCGCCAGGTTTTATTTTTTGCAACATGGCTTTGAATTTAAGTTACCATTTGTTACTCCTGAGTAATTTCCTTTTAAGTAAATGTCAGGGTGTATATTCTTTTCATATAAATGAAAAACAAAGGGAAAAAAAAAACCCCTACACGCATACAGAGGAAATAAACTCGAATTCTGCTGGAAAAATGTTAGAAGAAGCAGATAAATAAAGACACAAGGGTCAGGTCAAAATACTCTTCCTTCTAAAGTGGCTGTTGAGAAATGCTTTTGGGAAAATTGTACAAAACCAGCCTGTCTAGGGTGATCATCTTCCTTGTACGCCCTCTCTGCCTCTGCAGTCGCTGGTATGGATTCATGCAACCTTTAGAGGTCTGGTCCAACCGCCTGTGCAAAGCATGTGCAAATAAAATAAGACCACGTTTGCATCATCATGGTTGTCAAAATCCATCTTTGTAATCTGGAAGGATCATGGTTTCTGAAGACATGAGGAAAGTTTTCAAGGGCTCATCATAGTGTCGGATCTTTTCCCTTCAGAGTTCAAACATCTTCAAGGATGGAGACCGTACAGCCTCCCTAAGCTTCTGTTCTAATATTYACCCACACTCAGGGTAAACATTTTTCCCTTTCTATTGAACTGAAGTTTCCCTTATTATAACCTGAATCTCATTCTTCCACCACACACCCCTGAGAAGAGTCTATCTCTGTCTTCACTACACCTATCCATACATATGCTTCAGTATCTAAAAAACTTGTACAAAGAAGAGTTGATCAAATGAGATCAAAACCTACATACATGCCAGTCAGGAGAGACTAGATTTTGAATTAAACCTAATTTAGAGAAGAAATCAGTAAGTTTTTATATCACATAGTGAATAYTTATTATGTTTCAGATAGAACTTGAGCTATAGCTTCAGTAATTTGAAGGCAAGGAATAACAGWTTTTAGAAGATGGAAATGTTAGCCAACAAATCAGTCCAAATAATGAAAAGAATTTACTGTATACTAAAGTGCTGCTGTTCATCCTAACACRTCTAAACCATACCATAACTGATTCAAAAGTCCCTAACTGCTTCACAACTACTGGAACTGCAGTACACACAACTCAAATTAAAAYATCTGACACCATAAACATTTTGAGTTATGGGCTGATAAATATTAAGAGTAATGGCTATGGTTATCCAACAGACCTTCCATGAWTGAGTGATCTGTATTTACATTAGAACTAAAATGATTTACAAATACCAAAGCACCACATTTTAATTTAATGATATACATATGTCAGAAGATTTCTAGTGAATACATCACAGCTATATGCRTTTGGGCTATATTTCATATGAAATAAGAAATGGGTGACAAATTAAGTTAGAGTTACAAAAGAATCAATGGCCAATACCATGAAAATAAGGCCATGTTTTTGTCATTATGGTTGTCAAAATTCTTCTTTATATTCTGAAGGGATGCTGCTTTCTAGAAAGATGAGGAAAGTTTTGAAGCATTCATCACAATGTTCAGTTATTTCAGTTCTCCACTTTCAGGAGATGTTAAATGTTAAGATAAAAGATGATGAAAACATTTTTGGTTAAGTCTTCAGATTTTAAAATGGGTTAGAACATATGATTTCCTCAAGGGCATATAGCAATTTTTCTAAAATATCTTCAGTCATTTTCCCCATACCAAACTTTCAAATTCAAGCCTTGGAAACTRGTTTGATGATTTAAAGTCAACAAGATATGTTTAGAAAAGATTTTGGGTCAGGAAACAAAACTTCATTTTTTTTGGCTATAAAATATTAACTTTTTAATAATGCATGAAGCATTAATCTATCTACAAGAGATAAGACATAACACGGTTAATGGACCAAAACTGACAGCTAACAGACTAGTGTTTCTCAACTTATATTAATATGCAAATATAACTCAGAGAGATATTTTTGCTTCTAAAATTAACCTATCAAGAAAATGTTAAACAGGATATAGGAAAAAAAAATGTAGGAGGATCTGGATTTTTAAAATCTAAAGGAATCTGAAAAAAMCCAGTTCTTAAGTGTTCAAGAAAAAAACAAATTCTCAGTCTAATCTGGTAGCAGATTAGATTAGAGTCTCGAGTTGACCATTTTGCACAATCTTTCAAAAGTAAGCAGATACAAGTAAGCAGATACTTTTAGATACAAGATTGTTCCTTACTAGATTAAGAGTAACAGAAGCAATCTTTTTCATTAGGAAGAAGAGGCTAGCTTTGGACAAGAAATGCATTTAATGCTTATTTACTCTAAGGTCTGAAATTTGAAATCTTGGAAATATCTAAGAAAGCCTTGCATCTCACCTAAGAGAAGAAAATACRTAGTATCTCTCCTTCTAAATTCCATGGTATTGAAAGACACCAATTTACTGTTTCTAGAACTGGAAAGGCCTTTAGGCTCCCTAAATCATTTTCTAATATTTTAAGGCATTACCTTTGCTCATTTACTCAGTCTCTAAAACATTTCTGCCCATCACTTAAGTAAGTTGTTTATCKTCAAATGTGCATCATCCTGATACAAAGGGCAAGACTAACAAAACTCCTGTTCCCTGAAATGAGGCCATAATTTCATCTCAAGGGAAGACAGAAGAGCTTTCTTCTTTTCCTCAAATTTGACATATTTTGATAGAAAACCTCTAATTAATATTGCAGCAAAATGATAAGTAATTAATTGCATTAAAGTGGTATGAGCATTAATTTTGAGTGATGTGCAAGCACTGCTCTGCTACTTCTATCAGCTCAGTGATTTTATGATTCCTGTCAGCAATGGATGATAAAATAAGGAAGATAAAGAGTACTAGGCTTATTTCTTCTTTTTCTTCTTCTTAAAAGAAAAAAAAATAGCAAAGAAAGGGCTATTTTAAGGAAATGGATAACTTGTATTTGAAAGACATGCTGAACCTATTTATGGTGTTCTATTTTTATACTTTTAGAATTTTCTTTAGAAACTCACTATCTTAATTTCTTGGAGGGTAAATTCATCCTTCCAGATATGTTTTGACACACTAATCATTGCAAAAGCTATACAATTATGTTGATTAATTGGTGCTATATCTAGTATTTTAGAGGTGATCTAGAAAGCTGTAACCAATATCTCCCTGGCTATGTAGTCCCACTTTTCATTAAGTAAACGTCTAGCAGAGATTTCACTAGGTTAAAGAGCCAGACTCCTAAAGAAATAGAGTGAGAAATAATGAAATTAATGAAAAGGAAGGCAATCAGCAAGATCAAACCAAGATCAAATGGACTGCAACAGCCAACASCTAGCAGGTGGCTTGTAGCAACTATATAAACTGCTCCTTGATTTCCTGGTTACCTTTTAAAATAAAGCTTGTCAGCAGAAGCAGGGCTGTAAGAGGTATGGAGGTTTATCAAAGCTAAAGGGGTGCTGGTCTAAAGTTGTGGTTAATGTTGGGTAAGAGAAATAAGATGGGCTTCTGGCCAAACTTTTTCAAGTAATGTTAATGCACWTCAATTTGATAAACCTGTTTCTCTATGCAATCAAACTAGTGTACCTTTAAGGCTTAATACCTTTAAGTAATATTTCAGATCCTTTAAAAGTAAATTTGTTGTGGTCTGATTGTTGAAAACAGATTAAATGATAYAGGAGCTTTATAAACATGTCTACTGGGTTTTCTTACAGAGGGCACAGGCAGAGTTGACACAGTTGAAAGATAATTTTAAGGCCATGTGAAATTATTCCCCCATAGTAGCACTACATGGTTCTTGTTTGTGCTACAAAAGGTATTTCTGTCGCAGGGACTCAGTGTCTAGATTCTTTTCCTGAAGCTAAATTGCATAGGTTCTTCTTTTCCCTATAAAATGCTGGAGCCCAGTTTTGTTTAAACCCCAGGTCTTAGGAGAGTGTCTTAATTTCAAAGTTTTGCATAATGACAATTTCTTTGCTTGTTAAGGAGCCTCAGTGCCTGTTTAGATGTGACTTCTTGACCTGCTAGCTATATAAAAAGGATCCTGCTTCTGTCGTTTTCCGTGRTAGTTCTGCAGGGGCTATACAATGCTTATTCCAACTTATTTAATAAAAGAAAAATATACAGCTATTCTGATAGAGATCATGGTACTTGGAGTTTTTATTCCAGGTTTTGTTTAATTATTACAACTGCAAATGAGTAGAGAAAGTTTCTATCCAATTATTAAATGCTTTCTGTATTACAGATTTTTATTTATATATTTCCTCTTCTTTCTAGTTCACTTGTTATCTTTTTTRTTGATATTCCTTCCCTATAATTTCTGTTATTTCTTCCCTATAATTTATCTATRTTACCTTCTTTCTCTTTTAATTCTCAGTGATACTTTCAGCAGCTCCCAATTTGCCATCATTCAAAAGTTTTGTTATTTACTTACACTTCTGCTGACATGCTAATGAAGATAATAAATTAGACCTATATAATCTATTCAAATAATCTATAAATAGATCTCTCTAGCAGCACAATCCATGAGACATCTGCCCTCAGTTTTATGCTGATTCTTTTGTTGCCAATTTTATGTCTGGAATTCCAGGCAGTCTGACCACTGAGCACATGTATTGTTATGGACCCTAATTAATTAATGGYCCTAATCTTTAATTAATAATTCTTTAATTTAATTCTTTAATTCTTTAATTTTGATAGGGGGGATTTTTACCCTAATKCAATGAAGCAATTAATCTCATGTAGTGTTGGCCCAGGGCTCGAGTGAGGCCGTTCCAATGAAACAGGGAAGTGCTGCTCCCGGGAAGACAGGAGCAGAAGGTCAGAGGAATAAAAAATCCATCTGTGAAAGTAGCCTTAAAAAAAAGTATTTTACCTGTCTAACAAAACAGAAGCTGAAGAGCAATAGCAAGGGTAGAGCTCAGGTTTTATAGCCGAAGATCAGTATTAGTGTAAAAGCAATTAACTGAAAGTTGACTATGARTAAAATTTGGTTTAATATTGCACTTTTTTTTTTGATTACTTTGAAAGCTACAGATTAAATGAAAAGCTACAGATGAAATGAGTGAAGATCTGTGAGATTTTAAAATGGAGTTTCCTCACAGTATAGCAGTGTAACACTAGACATAACTCCAGAAGCCCTTGCAGTTCGTGTSAAATTTTTATGTGTATATAGGTTTGGTCCCAAACCTAAATTTGGGGTTTTGACAATCACAGATAAGTTTATAAAGAGAATAAATTAAATTAAATCAAATGCAGCCTTTCATAATTTGAGAGGGTTGATCAGAATGCGGTTATAAATGTACCCTGTTCTATTATTTTCCCATTTCCTGTTACTGCATACTGTCAGATTTTGGGTAGGTAGATAATTTGACATATGGAGCTATTTTTATTTTAATTCTTTTGTAATCTGATAGCAACTAGAACTAAACCAATTTATGTTATTTTTAATGCATTATGATCTCTGGTGGCTCCGGCATCACTGAACTACATAGAAACAATAGTTTTGGTAATCTGAAGTTGAAAGGATGTGCTAACAACTAATACAATGGGGAAAAAAAATAACAGAAGAGGCAAAGGAGACAATTATATAAAAGAAACTCAGATATATACATTGATCGCAGAGCCATAGTTACGTACTTTGCAATCATAAAGTGTTTGGCAGTGGTGATAACATACCCACAGTTCTGGGAATATCTCCAAAACAAGCACCAGTTGCGGTAGTCTTTCTGCTGGACAGTTGTAGTATATGTTCCCCAAAGTTGGAATTCCACATTGGTAAATACTATAATTCATAAAGCAGTGGTATCTACAATTGGATTTCTGGCCACCTCTTCAATCTTCTGCAACTGTAATATTTAATGCAAATACAATAWAAGGAAGATAATATAGTCTTCATTATTTTAATCATAATAAAAAAGAATACAATAATTCAATGAATACCTATTTGTTCAGGCTAGCAAAAAAGTCGATAATTATTTGAACATGATAATAAAATGAAAAATGAAAGTGTTTGGTAATGGATTATTACATTTTATGGCCATACATTTCTTTCACATAATTCACATATTTCACCCTACTGTGTRTAAGAAAAAGAAAATCATTATATAGGTGCTATTTTAAGAAAGAGCCAGGTGCAGATAATAATTTTAACAAAATAACTGAGGAAAACATATTTGCTTGTGTTTAATATGTCTGCAGTTAAGATAGACTGAATAGATAAGCTAATGTAAATAATTTCGAGTGGGACAGCACGCCATGGAGTCATTAAACCCTGGGAGCACTGGAACAGCACTAGCATGAGCAGGTACCACCCCAGTGAAGCCCATCCAATTTCATCTTCCCAAGGAGCTCACTTTTACCCAAGGTCCCAGCACAAGATCTCTAACACTRTCTAGAGGTTAGCTCACCAACAGAACGAGAAACTGATTCTTGGATACAGTCAGTCAGAAGTGCCAATCTGAAGCTTTCCCAAGATGATGCAAGAAAACAGCATCACTCAGCCCATTTCCCATTTGTGGAACTTCTAAAAGGGTCCAGCGTAGAGTGACAAAGATGATTAAGGGACTGGAGCACTTACCGTGTGAAGAAACACTAAGCGGGCTGGGCCTATTTAGCCTGGAGAAGACTGAGACGGGATCTCATTAATATGTACAAATACCTGAAGGGTGAGTGTAGGGAGGAGGGGACCAAAATCTTCTTGCTGGYGGCCAGTGATAGGATAAGGGATAATGGTTTTAAACTGAAACACAGGAAGTTTCATCTTCATATGAGGAAGAACTTCTTTACTGCGAGGGTGACGGAGCCCTGGAACAGGCTGCCCAGAGGGGCTGTGGAGTCTCCAGCTCTGGAGATCTTCCAAACCCACCTGGATGCSACCCTGTGCTCTGGGTGTCCCTGCTGGAGCAGAGGGTTGGACTAGATGATCTCCAGAGGTCCCTTCCAGCCTCAACCATTCTAASATTCTGTGATTTCCATCACATGTATTCATAAAATGGTGGGATCCTAGTAGGAATTTGGGACTTATGACAATAATCTTGATCAGGAGCCAGGATGAAGGAAATCCCCTGACCACAAGGATAGAAAGGACCTACAGTCTCTATTCTTACCTTCAGAATCAGGCAGAGGCAGAAAAAGAGAACACCAAGGAATCAGTTTTCTGTAAATTCAGTGTGTCAATGTGGTCTCCCACTGCATGCTCTAACTGGTAAAATATTGAAACTTCATGCTGAGTTTGGGACTGAAACATGCAATTGATTTTCATCCCTAACCTTGCAGCAGCTCTGCTTATGGAAACAATGAGACAAACAGCAAATAGTCCTTTAAAAGAGCTAAGGACTCAAACAATTTTTGACAATCTTGGTAGGGTTTTTGTCCCTTTTGTCCCTTTCCTACAGAAAAAAAAAAAAAAAAAAAAAAAAGAAAGAAAAAACACGCACACCCATTCTATATTTGGAAGAGGCCAGGACTGCAGTGCCACTCCTGCTCTAAATGTATTTCTGTCATGTAGGGGCTCATTAACTTGCACTTTTTCAAGGAACCAGTGAAATCATCTGCAACTGCTCTGACGAATGTGGAGTTGCAGTATTCCCTGTACCTGTTTGTTCAGCYTGGATTCAAATATCTCAGTTTAGACATAGGTAGCTATATCTACAGGCCCAGGATAGATGACCAGATAGGAATCTGGTCTGATCTTGTGCCCCATCCTCAAGCTCTTAGGAATCAATCCTGTACAGTGAGGAAAATCATACCATGAGAACTAGAATAAAACAGGAAATTGGAATGAAGAGGTTGCATGCTACCATCAAGTCCATCTATTTAATAACTTAATCACAGGAAACTAAATTCTTGCTCATCATTATATCATCATTAATACTTTGCAAAATTGATTGAATTATTTACCTCCATTGCTATTTTAACTGCCCCTTGCAGAGAATGAACTCATTGCTTGCCATTCTCACCCCATCTATTATAGGAAGAAGTTATCTGACTTTTTTCTTTTCCTTCATTCTTTCCACAAGTGTGAAAGAACAGCTGCTGCTCAATATAATTATTTTAATTGTTCGCATGCTATAAAACTGTTAAAAGCAATTTTAATTTTAACAGTAAATAGGTTTTATTGCCAAGTTATGCGCTTATAGCTATAAGATGGCAATGGGTGGTTAAGGGTATATTTGATTCTGTACAATTATGTCTCCTGTATCCACTGTATAATCAATGAAGTGATATTATTTTGCCCTGAGGATAAAAAAAAAATGCTAATGGAAGCAATTAAAATATATGAATAATACTGACACCGCTTTATTATCTTTCAGGTACATTCGTAGCTACCCAACACATTAGGTGGTAATGATGCAGCTACAGTTATTTTCCAGTTGACATGATTAGTTCCGTGGCCTAGCCACATTTATCTTGTGCTTTGAAGCCCTTCACACTGAATTATTGGATTTGAGAAATAAAGTAAATAGATATACGAAATGACCTCAGCCCTAATGTTGAAAGACATTGTAAAAGAATGACATACCCATGGCCTAAAGCACTCRCCTAACCTAGTGGGGAGGGTGGATCTTGTTTCTTTGCCTTCCTCAGACGGAGSAGTTTTGAACTRGGATGGATAATGCCTCATGGACAGGCATCTGGGGCTACAGATACACAAGACCACCCTGAGGCACCTACCTCTGATTTAGGCACCCAGCTCCACATTTAGATCTTCAAAATTCCCTCCCTCCTATGCAAAGCCTGGACTATTGATTTCCTGTAACGAGAGGTTGTGGCAGGGACCAAAAATGCAGCCATTTTTCAGAAGTTCAGAATAAACATTCAGTATATATGAGACATCTAGGCAACTGAAAGGTCAGAAGTTCAYATATGGCTTTAAATTGCATATCTAAATGGACACTGCTGTCTGTGGTGCAATAAGATRTTCTCCCTGAAGAACACCAATGCATATACTATTTCTGAAAAAGAAAAGAAATTGCTAGCRTCATTACTTAAGAAAAAGGATTGCAAGCATTTAGGATTTCTTTTGTGATAATATACACCATSTTAAGTATTTTCTGTGCCCATTAAATACTTGACCTGGTGGGAAATGGTGCCTTCCCTTCAAATGCTGTCTATAGCCTGTTCATATCTACCATGATTTTGTGTGCTGAAAGTCATTACGGACTCCCGCCTGTTAGAGGCAGGAACTGGGTAATAGCACTGCCTCATCTAGTAAAAATGTTGTGCCATGGACTGTACTGCTGATTATGATCCTTTTTGTGCACCTGATAGCTACGTGTATTTCTAAGCATTCAGCAGCTATCATCATATAATTTATTTTGTTATTATTATTTGTTGCACCTGCATTAAAGGTGCTTTTACTGTGCTCAAATATTTACTTTGTTGTCCTTATTGGCTTATATGCCCAASTGTTTACTCTTTGATCATGTTGCAACATTGAGCCTTCTGCTATGCCTTACTTGTGATCAATCAATACGAAAGTCTGTGGGGAGGGGAYTATATTTTTTAATATTTGAATACAGCACCACACTGCAAGGCAACTATTGCCCAGTAATTTAAGAAGGTTGGACAAAGAAATAATGCATTTTTTTAAAATTAAAACAAAAGAAACAACTTCATCCAAAATGTGCCATCAGGATAGCTGATTTAAGAAAAGGTGTATGATGCTGATTTAATAAAGTGGTGAAGAGRGAGTAACTTTTTCAGCTGACAAGATGAAAATTCTGAATCTGAAACAAAAAAAGTGCTACCAGTTAAATCTGCACAGATGAACAATCCAAAACTTGTAAGAAAGCTGATTGCATGTAGCCAGATGTCAGCAGCTTGGAAATAGCACATTAAACCTCGATGTAGGGGACTTGTAAATTAAGCTGAGGATGTCTAAGAACAGAAGAGATGAGCACATGAAGTGATTGTCATTGATTCCCATCCCTCTCAATTAAATATGAACAAATAGGTTGCCTAGGGTTAGAAACTGTCTGCTGATTGCCTCTTGGATGCTTGGATGCTTGGATGCTAGTACCTCCCAGTAGTTAGGGACTTTCCAAGATTCACGTTTAATCCTAATATGTGTTTTTTCTCAAATACTTTTCCATTAAAAAGCTGTTTTGATTTTGCTAAATGACTTATCTAAAGAATCCTGCTCAGGAGATACAAAGGCAGCTGGGGTGACTTTGGAGAACAGGCTATGGTGGAAGAAGACAGATTGYGGTGCCATATTATCCATACTGCCTACTGGCAACAGGTCTCATCTCACACCAGTCCCAAAACATGTTTAGGGCTATCTAGGAGAAAAAACTCACAGCCCCAAAGTGTGATAAGTAGTATGCTAGTCATTAAATACTTAGCCTTACTGGGGATGGTGCCCAAGCTTCCACCTTCTCAGACAGAGTCGGAAAGCTCTGGATATTCTCTGGAACAAACACTGAAAAAGACTTCTTAAGAAAAAATAACAGGTGCTGCAAGCTCTGAGATTGGAGCTGAACAGGATTTTAAAAATCAGGTTTGAATTCCTACGTCCTTTCTTGGATGCTTTCACTAATGAGAGGGCGTCATCCTATTTTTGGTCATAGCAATACAATTTGAAGCAGACGAAAGGAGAACTGCATGTAAAAGTCACTGGTAAAATCTGTGTTATGCAAAAGGAACCATTTACTTTTTTTTTTTTTTTTTTTTTTAACCTTTGTGATTTCTGAATAGCAAATATGTGAACCAGCCTCGTGGAGTCTGTTAAACAATGCAGAGATGTCTGGCCACTCGCAATCTTTCACACTGTATTCAGGCTCCAACAGCTTATCTGAACGTTTTGTTCGATCTTCCCTTTCAGCAACCAAACCGAACCTTGTCAAGCTGTCAGGGAAGCTGTCCAATCAAACAACTTAGGCAAGATTTATGCAATACATCTTTGTTATAGCTGGCACATAAAAAATGAGATTCCTTGTACTTGAGAAGGGCGACCAGGATTTTCAAAAAAAAAAGAGACAGTAAATGTCAGAAAGTTGCGTTTCTTTTTTAGCTGTCGAATTTTCCTGCCATTTAAGCACTGTGGTTTATCATGGGAGGATTCATCTGACTAAATGTAGACCTCTGTGTTATGTAGGTCTGCACTTGAGCTAGTCAGCTTAGTCGACTATAGATAAGGGGGAGAAGCAGGCGTCTCTAAAGTATGATTTGTGCTTCACCCCCTGTCTCAATCCTGGCTTCTTCAGCTCTTCTGTTTCCAGCTTTCCTGTTCCTTTGAGCTAAAAGGCTGTGTTATATCCATGTGGCTGCCTGAAAGCAAAATTGTTTCCCAGGGAAGYAGAAGGTGGAGGGGAAGAAAGCTAAAAAATGCTGTGGGATGAGGAAAGGATAGAGATGGGATAGTTTCTGAAAGCTTTGCCTCTTGCCCCATTCATATGGATATCTACTATCTAAAAATTTCCCTCCTCCAGAGGATCATGTCCCCATTTTAAGAATAAATGTTTGGCCTCATATAAATTTCAGGTAGCCAAACCCACAAAACAACATRGTCTCAATTTATTGGTCATAAGCCATTTCCTGCTCTTCCACTCCTAAAGACAATCTGAGTTTSACTGAAGGAGCCAAAGAGAACTGAGGCTCTTTCTATTAGACCTATTTCTACGTGTGCCACCACACAGGTGAGGAAAAACTTCAGAAATAAGGAATATATTCATGGACTTAACACTTACAGAGCAAGGTGAGAGGGTGTTGTCAGAGCAACGAGAAGGTGGAAAGCTTTTCCCAGTGTTCAAAAGTGCTGGACAGAGAGCTGACTCCCCGTTCTTCTTGCTAGGTCCTTCTACCATCATTATGCTCTTTCCTTTCAATGACTCYGCAAGCAGTCGTGCAGGATGTTGAAGGACCTGTTGAGTGCAGATGATCTGAATATACTTCACCAAATGAGTCACATAATAGTGAACTTCCAGTTTAACTACTTTTCTTTCCAAGTCTTTAAATGATTTCTGGAAGTGCAATTTGGAAGCAGCTSAAAGTAGACTAGCCAAACTTACATACATTTTGCAGCTATTTCAACTATTTCACCATACACCGGACAACTATTATAATTTTTCAAGCCTTTATTCTGTGTGTGTGCCAAAATGCTGAAGGCGAAATGAAAACCATTCAAAGCTGTTTGTTTATTCCTACCTCCCCCAAATTTTTAAAAAAATGTTMATTCTTTCATTTAATTCTATGGACTTTTTCTTCCTTTTATGGTATCATAGATTATTGCCTAGWTTTTTTAAGCTTGTTTTAGATCGTATTATAGTCTAAAATTAAGTGCCAGGTTATCTGCTGGTACAAAAAATTAAGTCAATAAGATTGTGACACTAGATAGAGATGGTAAATAAATATTCATAAGCATTTTAAATTTGAATTTATAAAAAGTAAATATAGTACACTTCTATGGGGAAAATATGTAAATGTTTGAGGAAACAATTATGAATGATCTGATTTTATATATTTCCTTTTTTTTGCTATTCTTTATTTTTAAAAAACTGTACTGGGTTACTGGTAATAAAATCTCATATTTCAGAATAAATTGTTTTTATTTTTCATAGGAAAAAATTCTTCCTTTCAGCAATGATTAAGAAAGGCAGATGCTGTCTAGGAGATCTGTTTAAAATACAGAAAACACACGGAGAAAAATTCTTGATGAACATATTTTGAACCATCTGTCTCCCATAACTYTTCAAGAATATATGTATTTTGTCTCTGAAAGAACTATCTTGACAGTGTGTCACCTGTCTCAAGTGACCAGTCMCAGCTGACACACAACCTACAGCCCAGTAGGACTGGGGTGTGCGCACATCTGTGTAAGATTTAGTCTATATTGGATGCTAGCTATGAATATAAAATTTTCTGTGTGTGTCTCAGAGAGAGACAAAACTAGCCAAGGTTTTAGAGATAGAAATGAGATGAGAAAGAAATGACAAAGTTTCTCATATGCAACTGTTCATGATCTTCAGCAGAGAGGACTACAAGAGGCTTGTGTTTGTGGCAATACTCCATGGCTGTATCCAAACATACCTTTGTTAAGGATATACTACTATATATCTCTTTGTTCACTACATGTCTGAAGCATCTGATATGCTCAGACGTGTCAGTGTATGTATTGAGACAAAGGCAAAGTTGGCAGAAGAACATCAGTTTCCTTCTGGCTAATGCTTTGATCGGCTTAAGCAGCTTTTCACTTGCTGAACAGTGGAAATMTCAGTGACTTCTGTGGATTCCCATTTCTAAAGAAATAGATATGTGCCTGAAAGCTTTCCAAACAGATCTGAAATCTTACATTTTTAAAAGTATCCATATTGCTCTTCCACTATTGCCAAATGTGAATAACTTTTAAACAGTAGCTTTTCTTTTTAGAATGCRAGAGTTGTTTTTGAAGATGTTTCTTGAAGGATATTGATAATTAAATGCTGCACAATGAATACACAGTTCAGTCTGAGCAAGAAATTCTGGATATACAGCAAAKCTAGCAAAAAAATTGCTCAGTTTGTTGAGAACAGTTGGGCAAGATCTARGCACATAAAAACTACTCCTATGACTACATGTACATCTTGCCTTTGCCTTTGAGCAGGACTGTCTACATATTTCTACTAAATTCTATTTAAGACATAAAAGGGCAGGAAGACACTAAATGCTCTTCAGAAGTTCTTGTGATATGACTAAACTGAAGGATCTGTATYTACAGACTGTCTCAAAAAAAACCATAGCTCTTGTGTAGTTGATACTTTACTTTGATTCCCTTCACGTTGATTAAGCAGCACTTGAGCAGTGGTGTAAGATGGAAACTCTTTTGAATGTAAAATTCAGAATTGTCCAAAACAAAGCATATGATATGAGCAAATAACAGTCATTAAATATGAAGTGAAACTCCTTTAGATGTTACATACATTTCAGAAAACAGCATATTTTTAAAGTAGTTTCTTTTTTAATAGTGAATTCTGAGCTGTCGCATTTCAGCTAGCAATCTGGGTGGTTTGTAAATGCATTTTATTGTGCAAAAGAAAGGGAAAAGTGTTTTTTTATGTTTTGGGTGTGCAGCTAAGCCTTCCTTTGCAATGAATAAGGTCTTGAAACAACATTGCTAAATTGATGTGCTGATTGATGACTAAGTCAGATATTACTTTCAGAAAGAAATTGAAGTTTCATCATTCCTCTATCCTCATGAAAAATTATACTTTGAGAGTTTGCCATGAGAGCTTGAATTTCAATTATTGTAATGCTGAAGTCACTGCTATTTGAAACGCAGTCTTTGTTGACAAAAGATGATCAGTATAAAGTAGAAATCAGAAAATGAGAGCACTAAACTTAAGTTTTATAATGGAGGTATTTCTTTAAAGGTAGAAAACTTCAGATAATATCCTCCAGAATTTGTTCTCTCTGTGGAATGATGGGCAAGAACTACTTTTTTTGTTTGTTTCTTTAATGTCCACTGAATAAATTAATAAACATATCAAATACTTTTAAAAATCATATTCTGTTATGCTGAAACTTGTCCTAAAGTTCAAGGATATGTTAAAGTGAGGTCCTCCAACCTCACTTTATTGAACTCTGTCTGGGAAGTAGAGAAATTGCCCTTTAGGCAGGAGATTTCGTACAAAAATAGGTATATCTACTGTTTGTCCACCAGATCTGCCCATACACAGAAAGTGCAGAGCAAAGATTAATTAGGAAGACAGGAGTGTTGCACACATATTCCTGGACAGAGCATTTCATTGTTAAATAGACTTATTTATTGGGAATCTCTACACAGATTGGGAAATCAAATCTCTTCAATGGAGTGGTCAAAACCTGCCCAGATGTTGGGGAGTGTTTCTGTTGAAGGGGTTCTTGCAACAGCATTTTTGGGTCAGATGTAACACTGTTTAATATCTCCTAATCTTTCATTCATCCAATGAGTTGGTGAGGTTCTGGGTATACTACCCTACTCTATCTCCCAATTTTGCTACTTACAAGCACTTTAATTCTGGAYTGAGTCTTGAAGAGAATCCATGACAAAGATGGTACCTGTTGCCTGTAGAAACCATTGCCTGTAAGCAGCTGAATCAAGCAGCAATCTACCTGACTTTTTCACAGGTTGGTGGCAAATGATGTTAGTACAACGAAAGTTGTACTAACCCAAAGTACAAAGMCAAATGTGTCAATGATGAGCCTGACTATAAGTTAGATCAGGATCTTCTGTCTTGTCTGAGGTAAAAAGAGAAAAGTAGCTCCTGCTATTTGCACAATAAGACATGAGTAACATTTTTAGGTAAATTGATCTCTGAACACTATGCTCTAGTGCTACACATCTGAYTCAGGTAAGTTTTTACTCCCTGACCTTTTCAGTTACCTCTTGGAGGACTTGASAGTTTAGAATGGTCAGAAGAGATGAGAGTGGTCCTCTTACTAAGAAATGTATTCACACAAGTATATTTTTTTTTTAATAAAACTTTCAGCGTTTGCTAATATGTAGCTGGGACCTACTTTGAGTAATCTCACATTTAGAATTAACTTCTGTTGAATGTGAATCAATGTTGAATATTTTCATCTGCTTCAACAATTAAAGTAGAACTACACAAACACTGTAGTATCCTCAATATTTCCTGTTTGACAAACTATATAGAAGAGAATGTTTAATTTTGAGTGTACTTTAAATTGTGTATGTGCTGTTGTCTGTTCACTTGCATAAATGGTGTTTATGGAATAAAAATAGTACCATTTAATGGTCTTCCTTTATCATGACTAGAAGTGCTAGTCATAACAACTCATGCTATCCTACGTTTCAAGGCGTTTCCTATCACTGGAAATTTTACATGATTTCTTTTTTCTACTTAACAAAATTAAATAACATAGAAATGTCAGTTACATAACCCACATTTGCWTATATCTTTTTCTCTTGTATTTATACATAAATGCCAATGTTTGTGTTATTTGCCCCACTCTCTTTTCAAGGAATATAATTAGCAATGTAAACTAGTCAACTAATCTACACAAACAGCTATATTTGCTCTAAATAGCTGGATTAGAWATTAAGTTTAATCATCTGGGATAGAAACAAAGGAGTTTTTCAGGCTTTATTTGAGATTCACTTGCTTTAGTTTATTCTGAAGGTAGGATTTGAACCAGTAACATGTCAGCAGCATTTGGTACAGAGTTAACGAAGATCAGCTGCACACCTTTACACAACTGTCTACACAGATTGAATAATATAAGATGCAAAAAGAGATACAGGAAAGGAAGCTGATCTCTTGTTTTTTCCTTTTTTGTTTACTTGTCATGAAAGTCTTAATCTGAAATCCTCAATATTTCTTGACTTGTTAACTGCTACAGTGTTCTGACAGTTTCCAGTTCCAGTTTCATGGACAAGGTCCATGAAAAGGCATCTCCAGATGAACATTTTCCTGCAGATTAGTAAATCTTGGAGAAGAGAGCACAAGTTGAACCTGCACCCATCAAATGAATTCAGAGTGCTTTATTTAAAAAAAAAAAAAAAAATCCTTTGACATAAAACAACAAAACAGCTTAACTCAGCAACAGAACCAGTGAATGTGACTTGTCTTGATCTTTGAAATGTCTCAGTTCATGAAATTAGTTGTTTTCCTGCCTAAGGAAAAGCAGAGTAGATTCATTTGGTTCACACTTCTCCCTGTCTTCTTGAAGAGCATCTCGAAGTCACAACGTGAGGAGCTCAGCATGCTCTCAACATGTTTTGATACCAGTGAGGTATCAGGCTGCCCAGGGCTACTTTTTAAAGTATTTTTTTAAAGATCCCCTCTGGCAATGAGAGGGCTGTAAGTAAACACCTTTCTTTAGTTAAGTGCCCCAAATTTATTCTTTTCTGGTAATGGTACCTCTTGAATTGCCAGTGTATCCCTTAACCTCTRCTTCCTCCAATAGGAAAGTTGTGTATTAGATATTGCCTAACTAACTGATATACCAYTTGCAATATTAATGAATGTATGGCAATTATTTAGAGAATGCCTCTGTTTAATAGCTTATCTCTGTATGTTCAGTATCCCCATCCTTCACTCAAACTGTGTATTATTTTGGTCTCTACGATGGAAAAACAAAATTAATACAAAGCCCTCACAACCTGGCACTTTGTCAGTTGTAAAGTTTGAGAGAGAACTGATTTGTCACCTACTGACTTCTCATTTCTGCAGCTGTGTGAGAAATCATTCACCGCGTCTAAACAAACTCAACCCTTGATTGAACAGGGGAACSTGTGATCTGTGTAACTGCCACTCAGCATGGAGGTTTGGTATGTGCTATGAGGTGCACCATTATCCAAAATAAATAGCTGGCTCCATTAGGAGTTCGGAAAGGGGACTGATAACAAGCCTGCTCTTGCTAGGATAATAAACACCTATTGACTTTGCAGGTTATACCTCAGAAAAGCTAAACGGATTCTTGCTATTYACCCAAGATTTGTTTAATGGTAACAACTGAAGATTAGTTTCCACTCCAAATTACTACTAATTGAATCTTGTTCTCTGTGTTTGTTTCCAGTTTTATCTGACTCTTCGTGCTTRTCTGCAGTTCTGTAAATGTTTTGTGTTCATTCCAACAAAGCCTCGAGAAAATTCATTGTGTATCCCAAATCCTTTTGCATTGCCTACATGTGTTTCATTCCGTATTCACTGCCACTCGGAAGGAACTGACTCGAAGTGAAAGCACCATGTTCCTGATAGAAATGCTCTGGAGAGATGGACTGGCTGTAATTTGAAGATGAAATCCTAATGCAAAGACAYGCCCTTCCTGCAGAGGTTCCTGACACAAATGCAGATGAAGATCTGCTTTTTTATTTCCCAGAGATGARAGAGCACTGCAAAAGTTGCACTCTCCTGCCTCAAACAAGGGATAGAGGAGCTGTTGTGCTCCAGCAATCTCATACAACGTGTGGGAAAYGTTAACCTGCCAGCTCAAGATAACAGAGGGTAAAAAGAGCCTCTTTGGTTTCCTCCGTGTGTTAATCTATAATAGATGCACATTGGCTTGCAATTAAGGGGGAATTCAGGTCACTTACATCTCATGGGATTCCTGGCAGTTTCCATATCCAAGGAAAGCACCTCAGCACAGAAGTCTCATGTGCTGCACCAGGATTTCAGGCCTCCCAGATCACACCTCATGATAATTGTTACAAAACTTAACTGTGCTTCCTTCTCAACTTAACATTCTGGCTTTTGACAGGTTGCTTTACCACTCAGTTTGTCTGGGATGGAAGACCATGTGGTAGTTTTGTTCCGTTTAATGGTAACTTAACAAGTCTTCTTAAAAAAACAATAGAGATAGATGATGCAGKTCAGTGCCCTAGAATTCATGTCCTACTCACTGAAAGCTTTTAGCATTGTAGATGTGCTGGCTTTCATTATAAATTTAGGTCATGTTACTCACGCCTCTTGCTCATCTCCTCAGCTCATCTTTGTGCAGAATATTCTTAAGTGCATTACCATATTTCTCTCCCTGGAATTTGATTCCAGTGATGCTCAGGACCATTCCTGGGCCTGCGGTTGCATCATTCTGTGATATCAGAGTGTTGGAGAGAAAGTAATAGATGATTCTACTAAAAGTAGCAAATATTAACCCATTCCTTGTGTCCTTGATCTTTTTCTTGTCTTATTTTCTTAGGATGTCTTTCAAACCAGAAATGCCAGTTTGTTAGCTGTCTATATGGGATGTGTGTGTGAAGGGCTTGGGAAACAATCTAAAGGAAAATATAAATGTAATTTTTTTAAAAATGTATTTTTATATATTTTATATTTTATTTTAAATATTTTTTGTGTATTTAATAAATTTGTTTGATTAACAGATATGCAAGCCATAGGATGATATGACTCTTTGGTCTTCATCCAAATAAAGGGACAAAAARTAGGGAAAGATTTTGGTACCATAGTTAAGAAAGACATTATTTTTCTTTTTTTCTTTAACTTCTAAAGAACTGTATGTTCTTTTTTTTTTTTTTTCACAATGCAAGGTCTCTTGGATGGCAAGCACATTGCTATTGATGTGCTAGCCATTCTAAGGCTGAGAAGGGGGGTGGAAATAATTTCTGCAATCTTCAGGGCCGTCTTATTGCTTCAGTCTATCTGTAGTGCAGTGTCATCACAGAGGACTCAGACAGTAGACTTGGCATAGGGTGCAGTGACACCACACTCTTCTACAGCAGAGGTTTGTAGTTTATCAGACAAAACAGAACTTATTACGGGCCAGACCCAGCTTTTATTATGTCTTTGATTCAAATGAGAACTAAAAAATCCATACACCAAGACAGCCGAAGCAAAAAGCAAGATGCATGTCTCAGTTAGACTTCTTTTCTTGGAGATTCATTTATGTGAATTTATGATGAAAGGCAAGGTTAGTGAGATTGAGTCYGGAGGAGAAGATGCGATTACAACTGTGCTCTGTACATGAGATAGAGACAAGTGGCAGACAGATAGAGAAGCCAAAGCAAAGAGATGGCCTTTCTCTCCCACATCAGAATCTTACCTTGGTCTCCACTTGCATTTGTAATGCTGAAAATAGTTATTCTTAAATAAACTGTGCTTGATTTGCTTCATTAGCCCTGTTCCTTTGTTAGCATTCCAACTTCTGCTATTCTAGTCTTCTACTATATACACTCTAGGATTAAGATTTGCAATATAACTAGATACTCTGAGGAAAAAAATTGGGATTTTAGCAGAGAGAACAAAAAAAACCCCAAATAATATAAAAATGCTATTGTCAGCTAAATTCCTTAACTAAAATTACTTCATTCAGCTTTTGTCCTCTATATGTTATTATAAACCCAACAGATAAGTTTTGGGTTATTTTTCTCTTTGCATTCCTAATTCTTCCAGACAAGGAATATTCTCAGTCTTTGCAGTTTTGCAGGGAGTACAAAAACTGTTCTATTTTTAAGGTGAAAAATACTATTACTTTGGGCTGAAAACTGCCTTGTACCCTATGACTCTTTCCTATTCCCTTCTGCATTATAAGGTTATAGTAATGTCTTGTCACTTTTTACTCATAGCAGTCATTGTCTCATCTCTAAGGTCGGTAGACAAACTTWTGTTATGCACTTTTTCATTTTTCACTGGTTGGTTTATTTTAGCATCATGTTTATTGCTAAGAGAGAACATTTGCTTGTATTCATTGTGCAAAGCAACAGTCCACTCAGAGTTAGACAGACCCACAGACTCAGAGCATTTCTTTAGGAGCAGACAGTGGCCTTGGATAAGTATAATATTTTAATCAGAGTCCGTGCAGCTTAATAGACCTCAAGTCAAACATAATTTGAATTAATTCTTTAAGCATGTTGTGCATGATGCAAGATTGAACTCTGCTGGTGATGAGGCAGATGGAGGCTTTGCCTGCAGCAAGCCAACTGATTTCAATGAGGTAGTCTGGCATTTGATAACTTTGTCTGGTTTTCTTGAATCACCTTTGAATGTTCAGTCCAATCTTAGGTGGATACACATTTACACAGGATGGTTGAATATCCTGTGGTTAATCAAAATGTGATAATAGGGATAACGCGTTAGATGAAGAAAAGACACAGCTTGTCAAGGGCTTGGTAACTGGTGATATTTTTAGATGAATTAAAGTGACCATGTGATAAACTGGACAGAAGAGACAATATTTATCAGCTGTTAGTTGGTAGCCTGCCATTGGCTCATTAATTTCCAGCAGTGTGCCGTACTACTGCTCTGATTCAGCTGGAGCAGCAAAGTGGCCAGGTAAAACAGCAGGGCAAGTGTTTGCTGTATAATATACCGATCCTGCACATACGGACAGTGCACTAATTCTCTACCCCTGTTTCTATGAGTCCTGAATTCAATTACACTGCTCCTCAAAGAGAAAGCCCTGAGGAGGAAAGAAAATGCAAGATCCYCAGTGTGATGTTCGGAGAGGTAGAAAGCCTCACTCCATACTCTATCAGAAAATATCAATTTACCAATATCCTGATTTAGCATCTGAATACTTCACACAACTCAGGTTAGATGTCTTCCTTAAACTRCTTGTCCAAGTTTTCAGTCAGAGGCAAGAAAGAGGTAAAAATATCTATCACTGGAGTCACTTGTTTTTCTCTACTCACTACAAYAGGAACCAAGATGACGTCTWTAAAGCTTTTTTTTTWTTATTTTTCTGTCRTTAAAGGTGGGATAATTCCTACYAATGAAATACTTAYTTACATGAAGAAAATTTGGCTCCAATATTGAGCTCCCGAGTTCCCTAAGAAGAGAAAATGTCAAAAACTCATAGTAGAAAGTAGATGGGCTGATTGCATCTAAGTTATGCAGAGCAAGAGCTGTCACAGCTGCCAMAATCGAGATGAATAGATATCAGAATGCTTTTCTAAGTAGAAAGTTATTGAACTATTCTGTTCCTATGGAAAGTCCCAGGGACTTTAAAGCTCCATCTCTCTGTACAGAAACGAACAGAGCGCAGGACTTCGGGATATGCTCCATCAAAGCTGACACAGGCTTGTGACCTACTTCTGCAGTGACAGAACTGCATGCTTCAATCAGGTTTTCCACTGAAACTGTTCCGGCCACTTCCACTGGGTGGTAAAAGCAGATTTTTTTTCATATATATAAAATTTAACAGCGAATATAACRGGCTATTCACATATAGTGCATAGGTGGAATCATCTTTTCTTTACATTGATGCTTTTTTTCACTGAATGTTTTRTTCAAAAGACAACTTCTGATCTCCAGAGATGAGCACTGTATGAAATACTATGGCCTGTGATATATCAGCACCATTTTGGATCTCATTTTGAAACTGAAACCTATTATTTGTRCAAAATTGAGACCAATTTATTAACCTTCCTGTTGTTATATTTTTTTTTTCTTTGAGAACAGACTTTTACCTTATGCTGAAAATTGTGTTCTCTAATTACATACCTAAAACTTCCTGTACTACAGAAATGTTTAAAAAGCATGATTGAGAAGTAGATTTAGCCCAGTTATAAAAAATGAGCAGGAAGAAATCAACGTAATCATGTTGGAGAGAATGTTTTTAGCCTAGCTTTGTGACTTGCATTAATACATAAGTGTTAGTATATCTGTTTGCTTCATCTGAGTCTTGAAGAAGTGCTTTCCTAACAGACTTGGGATACAACCAACCCCAAGGAAAGATTTTTGCTACTTTTTAGTTTAAGTCTCATATTTATTTCTACTCCCTCCCTCCCCCCAAAAAAAGTGTAAAATATACAAGACTCTAATTACTTTTTTCTTTTTTTGTCAGTGATCTTGTTTGGATTTGTCTGGCAGAGTGCTGCTGATTGCATCTGCTCCATTGGAGTTATTCCCTTGGTACACGGTGATTACAAAGACAGCCTGAACTCAGAGAAGTGAAGATRGGCACCAGCGTAGGGTGCAAGGGTATGTGTTAGTTACTCTTGGTTAATAAGCACTGAAGGAAGCATTAGATGTGATTTTTTTTCTAGCTCTGCCGCTAATTCCAGCTTCTGCAACTTTCAATCATCTGAATATTAGCCAGGAGAAAACTACAAGTGCCGCTGTTAAGTTTAATTTATTAATGGCCTTAAACATCTTTCAGATTCTCAGATAAACTGTGCTAAAAAGGCTAAACAAACCAAAAGCACTAGTACAGTATATCTAATTAATGTTAGCATTAGGTTAAAAAATACTTATTATAATTGCCTTTCCCTGGAATACCATCCCATTTTTACAACACACGGCGTTTGATATGGACAGGTACTTTTGAATGGCTACTATGTAACCTGGGTTATGTAATTAATACAAATTGCAATTAATACAAGTTGCCTTGGCCTTTTTCCTTTGAGCAARCTGCATATTAACAGACGAAGCTAGCTAGTTTCAGCACACAAGCCTACAGCTGCCACATGGAGGTCTGTTCCCCAAGGACATATGTAAATCCAACAATGCAAGAAAATCCCTGCAKTTTTTTCCATTGCTGTGATTCAGAGATGAATACATTGACCTTTTTTCTCCTACATAAAGTAGCAAGGCACTAAGACGAGCCAGACTCTCATTCACTCCTCTTCTAGATGTGAAGACAGGAATGTGGCTTATTTGAAAACAGTGGCCAAAAGTTCAAAGGAGCCTTTTGTGGGGTGCCTGCCTCTTTATTTAGGCAAACATATATTTGATTTTTAGAACATGCTGAGCATTCAGCTTGTTCTGCTTGTTCTGCAGTGAAAGCTCAGTGCTGCTAAAATCTTCACTATTGCAAAGTCGGGTAAATGTAAATGTAAACATGAGCTCCTGAACTTTACTAGTGGGTTTGTGGCTGCCTCAGCTAATTTCAATGCCTTGGCAGTGCAGAGGGGCTCAATGCCCCAAGCATCTTTTCAAGGATTAGCAGTCTGTGCCACTGACCACAAAAGACACCTTGAATCTCTTGTCATCACTGAAGAATTAATTTCTCTCTAATCATAAGAAATGTTAAGAATTTGGGCAAGATTCACGTCCACAGATATTACTTTTCTGCATAAACTTGGTGTTCTCTTTTGTTTAATTTCCTTAATCAGAGTAGAAGCTTGAAATGATTTGCTTGCAATAAAATCTATTTCAGAATCTAAGTCTTAATTGTTGGGGGAAAAATCTGATTGCAAAACCAAATGTGGGAAAGGTTACTCATCACTTGAAGTATAGATTGCTTTTCTTTCTCATCACGTCTCTAATGTGTAGGTAGACCTCATAGAATACTGATGCTTTTAGAGCTACTTGAGGTTAGAACAGTAATTAAATGCCATGAACCTTGGGTTAAGCAGTTCACATTAGGGTTTGGGGAGAGAAAGCAGCAAAACATTGCAGAACACCTAAAGGCAGCAATTTCTTGTGGTATATATTCAACTGCACATTTCTGATGCTTTTCAAAATATCTTGTCATGACAGATCTGTGTGAAGTGGCTAGTGGCTCTTTCACTCGTACATTTTCTTATCCATACAAATAATAACACACACTTGCTATTAATTTGGTTGTGTTCAGACACTTTAAAGAGCTTTTAAAGTATATATCTGACTTTCTTTCTCCTACATAGTCTTCATTTGCTTTCCCAACCCTGATCTCTATCGAGCTACTTTTATATAAATGCTACAGTAGGTACTGCTGTCAAGAGACAGTATAATTTCTTTATACATAGTTGGAATAGAAAAATCCAGTAGAAAATTGGACCTGAGAGAAAGGAGAGAAAAAAATAGTGAGCAAAACTGATATGGCTTTTGTATTGCTCATTCATGGCAAAACTTAGAAAACAGGTAGCCTTATGAAAGTACAGGGCCTTGAAGGATATCTTCAAGATAAGCAAGGATAATCAAATCTCTAATAGGTTTACACAAAATCAAATGCAGTAAGACAGATCTAGAAGATGTAGAAACAAAATGTACATATGATATTAAATGATATGATCTTGCAAATACATGGATTTCAGACCTTTGAAAACTAGCAAATCTTCTCTAGATTAAACAAACTAAAAGTGAATATACAAAAAAAATTCACAGATTTCATCAGTTCTTTCTTAAGTTATACTCATGAGGTATATTAAATACTTGTGATAGGGACTTTATTTAAAAGACTACTAAAACATGGATGCAGTTTTTTCTCAGTCGTTGTGTTGATTTGCCTATTGCACAGTGATAGGCACTATATGTGATTAAACAACAGTATGACAGTTTTCAGTATTTGCCAGTTTAGGTASACAAAATATTAGATCCAATGTCATAGTAGGAAAGTGATTGATGTCACATTTCTTATCAAGACAGTCTAATGCTTCCCTGTATCCAGGCTTGCAGTGCTGATTGCTGCTCCATCACTTCCTGTAAAGTCCTATTGTACAATGGAAGATTAACATGTGTCACATACTAGACTCATCCAGGATTTGGTAATGAACCCTTTTACAGGGAATCTGTTTTGATTTATTAAAAATGCTGCCATGAAAAAAATAATAATAAAAAAACCAAACCCTTTTGACCCTTTAATCCTTCTTCTTGCTGTGTGTTGTGTTATCGGCCTGTCCCATAAAAAGATGTTGATGGAGTCCACCAGGGTTGTCTCCTAAAGAGCTGTGTGACACAAACCTGTCCTGGGAGCGGCAAGACTGCAGTTCTTTGGGTACCTTTCGTTTGATCCACAAGAGAACCTGAAGAATTTAATTCCTATGACCTTCATCTCAGTTTTTGAAATTTGCATATATTTCAGCAATTGTTGTTGAGGTTGTAGCTAATTTGCACTTGYAATGCAAAGCTACACGCACAGCTAGGACCAGGTCATCTTGACACAAACCAGATTGCACGTCCGGAGTCTGCTCAGGTCATTTCTCAAACAGGATTCATCGTACATCGCTTACTTCTTTTCTTGGCCCTCTTGCCAAGAGGAGCACAGTTTACCAGAGTATTTGATAAGGGCATCCTGCTCATCTGGGTAGAGACCTAGTGTGCGATAGCAGGTCTTTCCACAAGGTAGCAAGCTTTATAGATTATTGTCTTCCTTCTGAAGTATGGCATGGCCAGTGGGACTTTCTCAATTAAACTGTTGCTTTGTGTCACAACCCACAGTCTCTCAAATAATTTCCAATCTCCTTTATATTTCCTTGTATATTTTATTCGGGTATCTTTAAAACAGACATGTGAAGAATCTGCAAGAAAGACATATACAATTAAAAGGTGCACAGTACTTATTTATTGGCTAAAACCCTATGAAGACAGACAGGATTTGACAAGCTATTAGGCTAAGTATGAATCTGCTCACTATATTCTTCACATACACTATATTCTTCACATACACTGTTATTCCACATCCTTTCCAGCAGGGCAGCTAATTCCTGGACTGTACCAATGTGTAGGCTCATGTCCTGGTGTAGACTTTGGCCCTTCTGTCTGTTAAGCTTCAAGGTTTCCTTGGCAACCTAAGCCTCTGTTTTAGGAAGCTCTCACTGAACTGAAAGTCTGCTGTTCATTTACCAGCTCCTTCTGCCTAGACCTTCAATTATCCAAAATTCTACTGGGGAATCACTTTTTCTCAACAGCTAGGAAGTTGATGCACATACTGAACAAAATTTGGCTTCGTATTGATCCCTCTCCTCCACCACTTGTTACCAGCTGCAAAATAGACATTTAGTCATTGGTCACTGCTCTGTGAACCCAGCAATCTGGACAGTTGTCAGCTCAGTTAGTGGTCTGGCCCATCCATACTTCTACATCCTATAAATGAGACTGCTCTGGGAGTTTTAGCAAAACTGAGATATATTTCAGGCCCTCTGCTTTCCCCTCATCTGTGYAGTGGATCCTAGGTAGTCACTTACCATAGAAAGCAATCAGGTTGGTCAGGATAATTTACCCGTAGTAAATCCATACTGATTAATCCCTAGCACTTTGTTCTCCTTTGAGGACTTGCTCCATGATTATCTCAGGGGCTGAGGTGAAGGGCCTGGGGTTGCCTAGATCATCTTTCTTGTCCCTTTTGAAGACGGTTGCAACATTTGCCTTTCTCCAGTTATCAGGCAGTTTGTCTTTCAAAGGTGACAAAATGGCCGTATGAGGACATCATTCAACTTTCTCAGCCCCTTCAGATGTATCCCCTTGGGACSATAAGGTAGCCCTCAAATCCTCCTGCTTACCTTGTATGAACATAGGCATACTGTTGGCTTTCTCCCTCTCATGATATCCATTTCTGAATGTGAATAATTTTGAAGATGGCTAGGGCTCTTGTGACCACATTAGGGTCTTAGGTGAATCTCATCTGTCAGTATGGGTCTGAATACATCTCACTCTTGTAAATGTTACATAATTCCTTTCATAGTTCTTTTACATTGCCCAGATGTTCCTTGATCTTTTAGCTCATTTAGGTGTTGGGCTTCCTGATTTCATTCTTTTGTGCCTTTTATATTCCTCYTTCACTGCTGGTTCTTGTTTTCACGTCTTATTTCCACTCCATTTGCATATTAGTTCATTAAGAAACAACTTGCTTAGCCAAACACCCATTCCATGAATGTTGTCAGTCTTCTTATGAGCGGGATGGTTTGCTCCTTGCCTACAAAGTCCATTAGCAAGCCTAAGCCTGCTCTGAAGCCCAGTGTCCCTGCTCCTTTAGCCTTGCTCTGGACCCTGAACGCCATCATACAGTCATCCAGTGGTCACTGCAGCCTGAACTGACACCTGTGACCACCCTCTCYACAAGCACTTTCCTTTGTGTGCTTTTCTTTTCTTTTGAAGATTAATGAATGGTAGTAATGTAGGATAAAGTCTTGCATTTTTATTGTAAAATCACTGCTTTTTACTGAGGCTTTTAACCTCTAACTGGCTCATTCCTATACACCTCCAGCTGTCTTCATCATTAGCAAAAACAAATACATAATACTACCACAGAGAGAGAGGGAAAGAGATGGGGAGCGAGAGGGGAATGGTGATCTTTCAACTCATTATGCCTATTTATTTTTCTGTCAGTAATGGAATGCCCTACCACATCTATTTTCTCTTGACTGCTCATTACTTAATAGATCTAATGGCATTCCCACTGATTGGACTTCTCCATAAATTAATAAATCAGGCCTAATCATTCTGATTCTCCACACAGGAGGAAAATGAGGAGCTTCTGATTCTGCATTATCCTTTAATAGATTATCTCCATAACTGCCTAGCAGACCTGAAGAAATTTGGGGGCTCATATTTGTACAAAAGAATTGTGACATTTATGACATTATAATTGCAATGTAATATATTTTCAAGCAATTATTATTTCTACTCTTCTCCATCCTATTTAAATTGCCTGATATGTTTGACTATGTTTATCCAAGATCTTTATTCCTATATCTCTGGTATTGTTCTTTCTTAATTTGACAAAATCTAAAAAATCTATCTAGCCTCTGAGCTTATTGAATAAATACCTTCCACAAAGAGCAGTTACTGAACTACTGTCAAACTGTTACAATGAGAAATTGTTTTTGCCATGTTGCATCCAAAAGTCTATATTGGTCCAGTAAAATTGAAAAGGGACTAGATATAAAGGGAACTGGGTGCCAGGAAGTGATGATCAAACTTAGTGATTAAGTGGATATTGATGTATTCCAAAGAGATGTCCTTAAAACTTTGCACAGTGATTCTTTTAACAGTCTGTATGAGACTGAGGAGTCTCCCTGAGGAAAACAGGACTATCATATTGCTGTATGGAAGAACTTTTCATTTCAAAAGTCTGTTTGCTTTGTTCTCTAATGTGAAAATCGTGTAATGCTGTGTAATACTGTTATCTGGGCTTCCACTCACTCTGTTGTAACCCTGTTCAAAACGCTTTCATATAGCTAAAATCCAAGCTTTTTTTTATAGATGTACACAGACTTCTAAGGCCAGAAGTGGGTATTTAAACTAACTCTCCTGACTCCTTGCATACTTAGGTCATGGAATTTGTGTTACTTATCCCTGAAGCAATCCCCCACGGGCTCAAGATGTCTAAAGGGATTAATCGCCATACCTTTCCCCCTGCTCTGCTTGTGAAAGAGAGGAGGGCAGAGCAATACATAAAAAGGAGATTAAAATKAAGTTGAAAATTCCAATGGGTTTTACTACTAAAAAAATGAAAAAGCAGTGAGACTAGTTTCAGAAAAGGACTTGATGATATTCAGAAAACAGAAAGAGGGTGAAAAGGGCTTGGGGAAGCAGTGAAGTGCCTTGATATAGTCACAGGCCTGAGACCAGGATAAGGAAGGAGTTTTGCCACCATCTACAGGTGAACAGGAGGAAAGGACAAGGCAAGCCAAGGCTCTTTGCCTGTTTATTCCCTGCCRTCATACAAAATACATTTTACTGATTTGCTTAATTTCATGCATATTTCGGATGCAGGGTAGTGAATGATCACTATCCCTGCTACCTCACAAGAGGACCATATTGTATTTAGTCTGCCCTGTTTCAATATACAGAATAACTGAAGAGAGAAGAAAAGCATAAGGAAGTTAAATCCCAATAGGGATTATGTCATAGGCAACGCCTGAGTTTTCCTGGATACTGCATCGTTGCCACAGATTAAGATTTCTGGGGGTGGTAAACTGTCACCTGCTCCTATTTGGGGATGCTTATTAGCAAAATCTGCTTAAAYTGACCTACACCAGTGCTTTATTTGAACCAAGATATTTAGGGCTACATACAGGGCTGTAATGCACAACATTACACAGGGCATGGATAGGTCTAAAACACTTATTAGTATAATTTTTGAACACTGTGAGTCTGTGAGTCTATGTATTTAGTGGATCTGCAGCTTCTAAAACAGCCTCTGTATTTTTATTATTTACTTAGTTTGTTGGATAAACAAGTGCTTTCAAGGCAGAAAAAAATACAATATCACTTGGATATTATGAGATAATTTAGTCTATGCCACAGATATATGGCTGATTTCTCTTCCAGACATTAGCCTAGCAACCAAAATCTGAGTATTATGTGTCTGGATAGTTTGTTTGGTCAGCAGCAGTTGTAGGGTTATACTCTCTAAGTCTCTGTGGTTTTGGTATGATAAYCATCCAAAGACCAAGGAGSTGGCAATGCAAAGCAGCAGCCRRAAATATCTGTCTGATRYTATCASYGTATTGCTYCAATTATTGTTTGMAATTTGTCTTAAACTCCTTCCTRTTCTAGGAAGGAACAACCAATGAAYTCTATTCACTGTTTACATCTGCAAAATCACATCTTCACTTCTTCTCTKTGTGTCTTACTTTATTGATTATCTTCATCTATTTTAATTTTTAACTTTACCTTTTCAACTGCACTATGGCTGTACATACATGTATCCAGCCAAAGCATGGCAAATGTCTGGGAAGCAGGAAATGCAGAGTTAAATTCTCCAGGACACGAGGTAAATTTGAATGTAGTTCTTAGATATTCTGCGTGGGAACTCTGACCATGTGGTTAATTATGAGCAAAACAGGAATGAGTTAGACATCATTTTGTCCAACCATGTATAGTCTGGATTTGCTCTGAGTATGTGCACAGCATCAGCTGCGGAAGCCAAGAAAACACTTATTTAGTGAATCCTGATGGGACTTGAGTGTCAGCCAGGGTTAATTTGCTCAGCAGACTGGGGTAAGTGGCCTTGTAAATGCCCAACACGAGGAATTTAAATTGCTGGCTGCAGCTATTCGTAATAGCTGTTGGACCTTAATGCTGAACCCCTACAGGGGCACATCCGTTCCTCTACACATTGTTTGAATCCAGACCTAACATGTCAGCACTTCAGTGTCCTGATGATAACTCTCCAGGGGGAGGTAGATCCGTTGCAGATCCAAAGATCTAAATCATTCACTTCAAGTAGCCACATTCAGGTTTTGTAGATTGTAAATAACTCACCAAAAAAATCAATAAAAAGGAAATTCATGAACTGGGCATGGATTAAAAGAGCAACCAGCTCTGAGAAAGGAAGGTCTTCAGGTGTTACCATAAGTGTTGCTCAGGATATTTGAAAAAGACCATTTATATACTGCATCTTTAGGACTAACTTGGGAAGGCAAAAAGAGGGCTTGAAAAAAGGATTTAAATATTTAAACAGCACTCAACCCAGTGTCTAAAACATTCAACTCCTTTTAGCTGTTTTGGGGGCTGACTACTGAACAGCCAAACAACTAGTTTGCTGCAAGATTTTCTATTTTTGAAAATCCATGCAAAAAAGGCAGCATATAAACATTACAAAGACTACATCTAAATACATCTAAAATGTGACCTTATATATTTCTGTGACAACCTTAGCTGTTACTGGAAGATATGTCTCATGATATGTTTAATCAGCCCGCATATACAACTTTATTAATCAAAAGGGCTTTTGTCAGAATTTCCACATGTCAATATTGCCATGAAGTGAATTAATGAAGACTAGAGATAATGGAATATTTATGTAAATGATCTTTACTAGATATCTTCAGTATTTTCAGGGCTTTTCTATTATGATAATGCTCTTGGTGATGATTGAATGTGAAAGCTACATTATTTCAGCTATGCTAATTCTAAATTACACATTTATCTTATTTATTCGTTTAATTCAGTTGTTTTTTAGATTTTGAAGCACATTAAAGTAGCCCTGATTCTTAAAACTGCTAAGTCTACCAAAGCTCATAGGCTGACAAGCACAGATGGCTACAATATTAAAAGCATTGTCATAGGGTATAAATTTTTAATAACCTTTGCAAACTTTAGCTGTGTTTATTTATGCATTTTCAATTGCTCCCTGATCTATAAATTGAAACCAAACCCAGATTTATCCCATTTCCCTAAACCCCACTATAAAAAAAGCAATTTGTGCATTTTTTACTCTCTTTGCAAACTTGTGATGTTTTTATGGGATCAGCCTGGGAGAAGCTGCATGTTTGAACCTTTTTTAAAAATTACTATTCAAGTCAGTAAGGTGTAATGAAAACAACACTTATGGAAAAATCATTTACTGCTGTTGGGACTCTTGGTATTCTTCTAATTCCAGGGCTGGGAGCAAAAAGAGATCTTGAATCCTAATGTGGGAGATTCAGCAAACTTCCTCATGCTCCTGTGCAGATGGAGCCTCGAGTGCAAAGGGCTGTATTACCGTGCAGCAGATGTTCTGATCCCAATGTTGGCAGGTACCTAAGGCATCACCAGGGTCCATTCTAGCTGGAACTAAATGCCTTTGTCTATTTGTAAAGCAGCCATTCATAATATTGTATGCTAATGTGCAATGAAAAGCCCTGTTTTCCTTCATGCTCTCCTATATCTTGTTTAAAAAAAGCTGCTCAGTCAACAGGATGAATTCAGCAGAGAGTTCCCAAAAGGAGAGCTTTATTCCAGGTTAGTGGAAATAAAGGGCTTGGTGCCTGAGGTTTTGCCCTCCACTCCTGCAAGGTCTGTTTTTTTGTGCCTCTCCTTTGCAAACGCGTGCAGACGGACGTCATGGGAAAGCTAACTACCTGCTGCACACTGCCATGAGAACTGAATACAGATGGCCATCCAGGACTTCTTGTTTGCAGAATATGAGAGACGTGTATTTTTAAGCAGAAAAAAAGACTCATTAATCAAACAAGAATCCATAAAGCAAACAACCACACTCATGTATCACTACTCAGAAATACCAAGCTGATAAAGTTGCTAGCCAGAATTTAGGAAGAGCTATCTAGAACAATCCTTGGGCTCCTCATTTAAGTGGCAAAAGAGAAAGCAGATGAAGGATCACTGCAGTGCTTGCAGTGTAGGTCTGTAAAACCTATCTGCTCCTTTTTGATCCAAAAAAATCTAGAGGAGAGGAAAATGCTTAAATATAAGTGACTTGCTAATCTTCTCTCTAGTTTCCCCACTGCAGTTTTTGTTTTGTTTTCTATTTTTCCCAAACAACTGAATTAAGACAAGTGAAAGCAGGAAACAGATTGCAACACCTAAGAAAGATCACAGCATAGAGGGCCAGCTGGCCCTGAGGTGAGAGAAGGATGTTGTGTGTGCAGGATGTTGGTGCAACCTTAGAGAGAGGCTGCGCAGGCAGCTTCAATAAACTGCCTCCAAAAGGGAGGGTCCAGCAATCTCCAAATCAACATTTCCCCCTCTTTATTGTTTCCTTTGAGGCAACCTAGAGATGATGCCGGGTTCGTTTTGAGCTCAGTGAGTTCTGGGAGTTAATTTTCAGCTAAATCAATGAGCTAGGGCTCACCACATTCACGATCATCTCATCTATACTTCCCCATGTGTTCCTGGGGTGAAAGGAGGAGAACAATGATTTTCTGCAGCAGTGTGCTTGACTTAAGCTGGTGGAAAACTGCAATACGACGTGGTACATAGCAGAGAAGTTGATGGGCTGGATGCAATATACACACACATTCTGTGTCACCCTATGGGTTGCCATTTGGATTGCTCTGAGTGCAGACACTTGACGAAAAGGGAACATCAAGCCCTGGTCTTTCATATTCTCAAAACAAGTTTAATATCACTCAGAACATATTAATAATACAATAAATAAAGCCGTGAGGTTAAACTGAATGCCATAAAAATAATCAATGGCAAAATGCACTAACTGGTTTAATTTCAACTAGAATTTAGTAAAATAGACAATGCTAGTGTAATGGAGTTGGACAACAGGAGAGCAGGAAATTATTTCATATGATGAAAATTTAAAATGGATAATTCCTATTTCTGTCTTCCAATCATCTACAAGTACGCATGCAAAGAGAAAATGAGATGTTTGGCCTGGTCACCAGTTAAAGTCAACCTGCAAGTCTCTTCTAGGTCCTTTGTTGTTCTAGCCAGCCTCATATAAGCACCTGAATCATTTTGTAACAGTTTTGTGAGGAACTGGGAAGAAAGACTGCAGAATCAAATCTTGGTTTATGTTGAAATACAGACAGGCTCCAAAAGGAAAGCTATCATCTCATACATTTTTTTGTCAGTTTTTACTTTTACCTTGCTGTATGTCAAGGCAAGGGTGGAACAATTTGAGATATAAGAAATGAATAGGGATTGCAGTAAACATCAGATTCCTCACAGTAACAGTTTCCATCTACTAAAGTCTTAAAAGGGATGAAGTTTAAATCTTCTCATAAGTTTGGGTCTTTCCAGAGGTATTTCATGATCAGATAGCCTCTGCAGCTAAATTTTGGTAAAATGTGACCATGAAATACTCTATGAAGAGTTTTTGTCACCTGCTGGTATTTGATAATTTTCTCTGGACAGATACAGCTGTTTTGAGAGGCCACCACAACAGCTCAATGCTCAACCTAGAGATGGGGTGCTGTAAGAGTCAGCCAGAGATCAAGACATCTAAGTTTAGAATGGTAGGGTAAAAGAAGCTCTTCAGCTGCCTAGATCCAATCACCAGGTTTAAGGAGAGCTAAATGGATCTGTAGGCTCTTGACCACATTGCCTATGCGAGCAAGTGGCTTGCCTAATGCTCATCACTGTCGGTTCTTACAAAGGGTTGTTGGCCATTGCGTCTCCAGGTGACTGTGCAGAAGGCTGGGAGAATCCTGCTAGTTCTCAGTAGACACTGTCTTCTTGGGTGGATGTTTTTTGACATCCACTAGAACATCTCAGATGGCAAAAGAGAGTTACGTTTAGGCAAACAACACTTGTACTTACAAGCAAGAAACCCTGAGCTGTCACTGCAGGAACTTTCCCCGCTGCTCCCACCCCAGCCCATTCCTTAGATGGCATCTTTTAAAAATAATGCCCTTTACACTTTCTAAAGTGCTGTACCAACAAGTCTGAATCTTTTAGCAGAAGAAATTCCAACACAAGAAATTATTCCAACAAGTTACAGCACTCATAAGATCCAGGGACTACTTGCATCAGGCAATCTAAGACTGATATTGTTACCTAGTTCACTGGAGCGAGAATATATCCATTGCAATCACATTTTCTATTCATTTTAAAGAGCAACGTGGGGAGTAGAGAAACCATTCAACTATTACCAGCAATTGCAATGTGCTTAATTTTCACTGCTCAGTTTACTATGGTCAATGTCTGGAAAACAAGCAATGATCTTCAGCCCTTAGTGGGTTTATTTTTATTCATTTATTTATTTTGTCATACAGGTAAAAGGGATATTTGCAGGGGGAAGCAGGGAGGTGAGAGAAATAAATCTCAAGAAATCTCATCCTGATGAAAACTTCGAAATAGGACATAGGCTCTTGAAGCTGGCCAGTTCTTATATTAGGGTAAATATTCCCCAAAGGTAACAAATCTGGCAGTAAAAACACATAAACCATCACCATTGGTAAGATCATAAATTAGCCCTTGCATAACCTTGTCTTTTTAATGAGTGATATTTTGAATTAGTTTATAGCACCAGACACAATCTAGGTGATCTTTGTATTAAAAAAATTGTGAAAGGTAGCCTGCAACATAAACATCTTGTGAATATATACCCTTAATCTTGAATTATCCCTGCAGGTAGTTTCTACCCACACATGACCTTCTGCTGACATCTGCTTAGATACTGCATCCTATGCAGGTTAATTAAATAGCAAGATCGTGAATGGGAGGTGAAAATGATATTCGAGAACCACAATTAATAGGTTCCTTTCCTTCTTTTGCAACGCTTCCCTACTAGAAAGGATAGATATGAATAGTTTGTAATAGGAATGCAGAAGGGATAACTGGGTGACCAGTGAAACCACTGGTCAGCTGCTCACAGCCTAGGGGAGGGAGCAGGACAGGAATTTTCCAGAGGAAGCATTAAGCAGCAGGTCGCTATAGGCAGCGTGAATTTAGACGTAATGCAGTTATCTCCTGTTACTACCCATTAACAAGAATGTGGTGGAAAGCAATCAGTCTTTTTCTTTTTTTTCCCCTTCTCTCTCTCCCCATAAGGTAGGGTAGACAGTATGTAGAAATAAAGACATCATGTTAGATGAAGATAAAAGCACAAATGAGATTCCTAAAGTAAACACAGCATGTGCAAACAGAAGCAAGAATTTAAATTATATAGAGAGCTAAGCTAAATTTAGACTTTGGAGAAAGAGGAAAGAGTGAAACCCCTGTTACTCTCACAGTGTTAGGGATGGACTCTGTTGTTGGATGTAATGCACAGGACTCTGAGAATTTCAGGAGGGATTATGAGCTCTGACCTTCAGGCATCATTTGAAAGCATTAAAATCTCCTACAGGCAAAAAGTCAATTAAAAAGAATAAAACTTATGAAAAACTTTTTGTTATTGCGTTTTTTTTCTTTTTGAGAGAGAGACATAAGGACAGAAAGACAGAAATAAACCTAAGAAAAATGGATTCAAATCATAAAGAAAGCTGAATTGTCCTGGGACAGGAGTAGAGAGAAGTGCTTTTTTATGTAGGACTGGTATAGGGTTCCATGCTACAGGAACAAGATAGCCAAGATAACAAAAGTCCACTGAAACCACATTCCAGTCTCTAAACAATAACACAGGCAGTAAGAAAAACACAGTCCCAGAGAGCAATGTGGGATTATGAGAAACAAAACCTAACTCAGGGATCACTGGACTGCTTGCCCTTCTGCAGCATAGCTGTTCCCCAGGGATGAAGGTTATACATTAAACATTATGGCTTGGATAGAAAAGATAGGATTCTTTATAAAAAGCTATTGTGAAGATCCAGGATTTTGACTTTAGATAACACAAAAACTGAGCAATAGTGTTGGAATACCCTACTGGGGTGGGAGCAGAAAGCAGTGCCAGCCCTATCCAGCTTTCTAAGGGAACATAAGCTGGAATTTCACAGTGGGTCAAGGACAAAATGGATTTTGGAGGAGAATTCCCATGTGTCAGCTACTGAACTGCTGACATACCAATTCCCATTAATCCTAGAGGTGAGGTATGGAAAAAGCAATTAATGAATTATGCCAGGAGGAGGTATCCTTGTATTCATTGCAATTCTCTCTGAGGAGATCATTGGTAAAAGGGTGGTAGGAAAACTAGTTCAAAGATGTAACTTCAATAGTATGAAGCTTGAAACTGCTTGAAACTGCTAAGGACACTGAAGTCCAAACCTCTCACAAGTGGTTGTCAACTGATGGCTTCTCTGTACATGTTTCTATGCAAATTTAATCTCTCATAACCTTAAACATTTCATTTTATTGCAGAAGAAGAGAACAAGAAAGATGGAAAACAGGAGAGTGATGAGAAAATATAGGAAACAATATCTAGTATATATGGGTTTTCCATATTTTCTAAGATCCCCCAAGCATCACCCGTATCAAAGATGTGTAAAAGGTAGTGTATATTAATTGCTCACCCAACCAGAAACCTGTGAATCTTGAGGCAACCGGCACATAGAAATAGATATGTGGGAATGCACTCTTTAGGGTGCAAGGACAACATAAGTCTCTACTTATTGTCCTGCAGAGCAGCTCTAGCCTCTGAAGTCTTGAACAGCACAGATGCAAAGCCAAAATGCACTTTTTTTTTTCCACTGAACCCTGATGAATATAGTGGGTAGCTATGTAAAGTTAAGGTACTTGTTGTATGGGAATGACTCACTTCACCTTTGGACACAAAGAGGGTGTGCAGTCTGACCAGCAGCTTCAGAAGGAGGCTGAAGAATATGCTGAAGATAGTAAATGTGCTCACATGGGCTCTAATGTGTGCAATCAAGTCCAGAGTCCTCATCGCACTCCTAGTTTGTCTTTGGTTGGCATTCATGTATCTCTTCTGGATGTGTCTTTTGCATCCTTAGGAAGATGACACATTGTGATGTTTTGCATCTGCATCCTATCCTACTATCCTAGGATTTACCCACTGTGTTTTGTCTCTTAATCTGTGTCTAATTTATTCCTTTCCTTCCCATATTTTCTTACATATAAGGACTTGTTATGTGGACATCTTAAGGACATAATGGATGTAAAGATGCAAGCTTATGCTCAGGTAAGGAGATGTGGTCAAAGTATCAAAAATTTCACATATAAATGGTAAAACTTTCAGCAACAGGATGTGGATTAAGCAGCTGTTGACTAGGATCACGGCAGAGAAATGGCACAGCTGGATATAAAAAGGCTATGTTTAATGGTGAAGCCAAAAAAGTGCTTCTGTCATCAGCTGGCTTGACTAAGAAAACTTAGAAGAAGGCAGGACCAAGAGCAATAAAGTAGATTAATGATACATTGACCAATTCATCACCATTTTGATATGAAAAAAAACCCTCAAAAATGTTTTCTTTACCTCAGAATAACTTCTACTTTTCTAATTATGACATTCTCATCCCAAGTTGCTCCACCTCTCCTACCTACACATCACAATACTCCTTTTCTTTCACTTTCCCCTCCTCTCCCATGGGCATCCAGCCACTCATTCTCACTTACAGATCTTAATTTTCTGCACATCCTTTAATTGAAGGAACCTATTTTGTTCTTCAAGCATTTTCCCCACTACTTTTTTCTCTTTGGCCTCAAAATATTTTCTTCTCCAAAGAAAAATCAGATGAGTAGAATCTAACTGAATGATAATAAAGAACAATTAAGGACTTAATAAACTAAAGCTTCACACAGAATTCTGAACATATAGAGAATTTAAAGCAGTAAGTATATTAATGCTATGTATTGTTTTAAGGTCAAAAGGCAGCCATTTCTTTTCCATACTAATTACCTTCATTAATCTGCAAGGTGCTTGCCTTTAGTGTCCTAATATTAATAAGCTGTTATTATGACCTAGGTAAAAATAGGGAGTGCAGAAGAAATATCTTCATAATTGCCATTAATCCTGATGAGTCTGATTCTTGTTAATCTCCAAGTATTAAGAAGAGTGTATATCTTCCACACTATGCTAATAAGTCATATAAATGACCATTTGCAAGAACTAATGAACTGCATAGCTGCTTTGTTTAAAGTGCTGTCAAGTTAAAACTATACATAATGATGAGAAAAAAAAATTCCTTGCTTAAATTTGTATGACTAAATTAAGGTTTGGAAGTCTGGTGGCCAATTCCCTCTCAGGACAAGATAGAACACCTTGCAGAAGCTAGGTCAGGGATATCACTTTTAAGTTATATACTTTCTACTATTTATTTTAATCATAGCAATTCTGATTACCTTTGTGCATTTGAAATCAATCAGTTTTATTATCTAGCTCCATTTTCTCTAGTGATGCATTCCACTTTCTGCATATTTAGCCTACTTTGTAGGGTTCAAGTTTCTGATGATGTAGAGAATTATATCTGCCATTAAGATCACGAAAACACTGCGCTTTTAGACTTTGGGAGGTGAAAAAAAGAATAAAAGCAAAACACTAATTTTTTAAGTATCCTGAAAGTGCCGGAAATAATAGCGCAATTTTCAGGTTTTTCTCTGCAAGACAATAATGCTACGGGTATTTTTTAGCTAGCAATGAATCTCAAATGGAACGAACAAAATTTTACTGCCAGTTGTTGTCCTTGGGTTTAGCCAGTGACCTTGTTTCAGTAGGATGTGAATACAAAAAAAATTTGCAAACCTTTGTCCTCTGCTACCACTAACTGATGATATGTAATTATGGGAAGCATCTGGGAATTATCTTGTATTAAAAAAAAATATAGATTAGCACACATGATCAGAATCTTAATACATTAATTTCCCTTCTACTTTTCTTTGTATGCCCTGGAATATTAAGAGGAAATTAGTAGGTGAATTTGGAAGATTTTTTTTTTGTTAATTTTGGGGGTGTTTTTGACAAGTCCCTCCACTTTATCCCATATTACTTATATTATTTAGCTTTAGGAAAGGAAAACTAAATTTAAACACAGTGGTTAGGAAGGGCTTCAGCATAGCTAAATATGAGGCAGCAGCATGTTTTTATATTAAGAAAGGGAATTGCTTTAGTGCTAAGGTAAGAATATAAAGAAAGAACATCAGGAACTATCAGTTAAGCTACAAAATAAAGTATTTCTTGTATTTCTTTGTTTTGTAATCTGGAAGTATTACCTGCTTACAGAGTAATTAGATCCAGATAAAAACAAAAAGAGAAAAAAAAATCAAAAGATAAATAGAAGGATTATTTGAGCAGATAGGAAGGAAGACCCCCAAGCATCTGCAGAAACCAGTCATCTGGGAAAAGTCCATAGAGAGCACAGGAGAAAAACACACCTTTCTGAGCAGGTAGGGAGAGCTCCATGTTCATCATGTGCTTGCTTACCTTGTGGGAAAAGACGTTCTGATGGAAATGAAACTGCACCCAAGCTAGGAGCCCTGAAGAAGGAATTTTAGGAAATATCCCAGATGTTCCTTCTGAAAAGGAATAACACCAATACAGAGGAAAGGGTGCCACCTATTTGTCACGTGTGATAAAAAAACTGAAGCTCTTTGATTCAGTGAAGTATCTGAGAAATCCAGATTTCATTTCATGTGGGTTAGGAAGTCTAAGTCAGGTGTGAAAATCAATATTGATGACCAAGCAGAGAAGTAGCTCTTAACTTACACATAACTTAACACACAACTTTGGTAGCTCCTATTCACTTTGAATATTTCTTCTCTGAAGAAATTACAATGAGAAAAACTGTTTACAGACATCCTGCTAACAGAAGTGAGCTGTATTCATAAGGATAATCAATGAGCATGTTATCCATGAGAAAATCTTTTCATTTACCTTTCAAATAATGTAATTTATCAGGTTTATTTCGAACAAATTTGGAAAGGATTTTTGGTGCCGTTCAAGTTTTACATGTTCCCAGAATGTAGTTTCAGGAAAGATTTTTCGTTCGTTCTGCAGCTTTGAACCTAACATTGTGTTGAATTATTTCTTTAGCATTAAGAGCATATCAGTGATGTAAATTGCCTTAAATTTGAACACCATTTAAAGCCATGTTGAGCACTTAATGCACTACTCCTATTCTACCAAAGTGCTAGATCAATACTGCTGATTAGGTAGGTCACAGTAACAGATGATTTGTAATGTTAAAAAGGAAAGAAAGCAAGGCAAAACCAGAAGCCTATTCTTTTGCTGAGAGAGCTTTTATGTGCTGGGCACAGTGTATGCATTGAATTTTCTGAATTCAGAAAAGAATACCCTAAAAGTCCTAAGTGAAACTCAGACAAGTTTATTTTATGTAAGTATAAGGATCTTTCTAATACCCTTGACTAGGCAGGTAAAAGAGAAATGAATTGAAATACATAAATTTCCTTGTTTGCCAAACATGCACTTGCACTGTGCTTTTACATTAACAGGAGAAACGTGTGCTCTTCTCCCTAAAGAAATTTAATAGCTCTGCAGGCTAAATTTATTCAAAGTGAACATAAACTATCAAGCAGATTTTGATCTCTCTTGCACTGACAAAGTCGAGTTCTGCTAGATTACAGCAACTGAGATCTGTACCAAGCCTGCACAGTTCAAAAGTGCAATGTTTGAAAAAAGTAATAGCTGAAAAGTCAGTTATGCTGATTTTTTTTTCCTGGACTCCAATCCCCCTGGACCTGGTACACAAAAGAACTCAATAAAACCAAAACATGATTGTACCAGTCTGGATAATTCCTTAGCTTTGGGGTTTTTTTTTGATTTGGGGTTTTGTCTGTTTTTTGATAAATATGAATGACTAATGAATACAATGGATTACTTGTACATTACTTTTGAAAATTTTGCTGAGATATACATACATTTATTTCATTTTAGATATCAAACACAGATCTAAGAATGAGAGGTAGGAAAAATGCACTTCTTTTACCTGGAGAATGTAGACTACTCCTATGTAGGAGTCTATTTAGCCTTCCTCTATAAATCCGTATTATCATCATAAAGTCTCAATGATTCTTTTTTTTATAGAATTAGTTTCAGAAGATATAGAAAACAAACACTAAGAAGAAAAAGCAGTTACTTCTAGTTTTGCTGTCTCAGTGGTGTCAAGAATGATGTTTGTGATCGTGAAAGAATAGATTGCCTATTTATGTGCTGCTCAAGTTTGCAGATATATTGCCTACTATAGTGTAGTGCATGCTTTGCTATGTTACTAGCAGGAGAGAGGCAACTTGGATCCAGGGTTATCCCACATAATCTTTCTTTGATTGTGCTCTTTTTGCTTATAGGACCCACCTTAGACCATTATAAAAAGCTCTATGCCTCACTACATGAGGCAGTCCAGTCCATAGTGCATGACATCTCTGTGCATGACCTTCCTAAAAGAGAATCTCTGCAAGGCTTTACCGTCTGTGCTACTTTTAAAAGCACTGCAGATCAAAAGGAAGGCACTGAAAGCACAAAACTGCTGACCCTCGACACCTGATGCCTGTGCTGCACACATTTCATGGGATTTGGGAACAACCTTAGTCCAGTCCAAGATTTTGACATTTGCAATTAGGCAGGTATGCTTTTTCACTGATTAAATTACATCTCATCAAAAGCCCAAACTAAAACAGTTCAAAAGAAAACAGACATTGAATTTGTGTCTAACCCGAGGGTGTCCTCCCAAAGTGTTCATCTTCCCAGCTGCTCTTTCAAGTCCTTGTACCAGCCATCAAGTAGACACAGAATCACTTCTCTCCTTTGATTGATTATGGCTCTTTCAGAATCAGCTCTTCCAATAAGCCATACATGTAGTCTATAGAAAAGGAGTCCCTTAAAAGGGACAGTTATCTTTATCCATGTAGTCTTAAACTGAATGTTGGCCAGAAGGTATGTGCCATGGATATGTCTTAATTCCATGTCAGAAGAAAATTTTGGACATACCATAAATTCCTCTTGGGAAACAAAGAGGCCCCTCTACTCAGCCCTGGTGAGGCCGCACCTCGAGTMCTGTGTGCAGTTCTGGGCTCCCCAGTGCAGGAGGGACGTGGAGCTGCTAGAGAGAGTCCAGCGCAGGGCCACAAAGATGATTAGGGGTCTGGAACATCTGCCCTATGAGGAAAGGCTGAGAGAGCTGGGCCTCTTCAGCCTGGAGAAGAGAAGACTGAGAGGGGATCTGATCAATGTATATAAATATCTCAAGACAGGGAGTGAGGAGGAGGGGGCTGGCCTCTTCTCAGTGGTGGYCAGTGATAGAACTAGRGGAAAYGGCCACAAATTGAGGCACCAAAAGTTCCACAGGAACTTGAGGAAGAATTTCTTAACGGTGAGGGTGACAGAGCCCTGGAACAGGCTGCCCAGAGAGGTGGTGGAGTCTCCTTCTCTGGAGATCTTCCAAACCCACCTGGACACCACCCTGTGCCACATGCTCTAGGGGACCCTGCGTGTGCAGGGGGGTTGGACTAGATGACCTCTACAGGTCCCTTCCAACCCTAGCCATTCTATGGTTCTATGATTCTATGAAAGCCTTGTTACCTGGATAATAAAATTCATGCGCATGATCATGCTCTCTTATCTGGAAAACCTCCGTATCAAGACTGAGAAATTGGATATGATGCGCTTATCCACAATCTAAGACATATCTAAGGTATGAAATCCCATTCCTATAAAAATATTAGTTTTTGCTGTTGTACAAATCTAGCTAACTCTAAATCCCGATGAAATTGAAATCCAGAATGACATGATATAACTTGTGGCTAGGCTAAGTTTCCATGCATATATCTCTAGATCCCTCAGAGTACAGTAAAGTGACTGGAAAAGAGTTTATTGTATTGCAAGAGGGAGCCATATCTCCAGTATTTCCACCTGCAAGAGGAATAACAGACTATTAATGTTTTATAAAACCTTGTGGAGCGTGCTAAGCAGCAATTACTATATAGGTAGTAACTGCTCAATGAATATATATGACATAGAACATTCAAAATAGATGTGGAGGTGAATGAACTGATCAAGACATATTAAGACAGGCATAAGATGRAATATGAGGCTTTGAAAAATTAGTTTTATGCCATATTGGTAGGAAATATTCACCCAGTTGTATACATGGTTAATGCAATTTTCATGATCATGTCATGTGGAAAAGAAAGAACTTCAGAATTTAATATAAAACTTAATATTGAGGAATTCAGCACTTTTTAGCATAAATTCACAAAATCACAGAATGGTTGAATTAATCTAATTAATCTCAATATTTGCACATTTCTGAAAAAGATTCTATGTGATGCTGATCAACGGTAATTACTGTTGCTGGTTAATTCTTAGATCCAGTGACATTCACTAAAGTTATAGCTTCATTAATGGGAAAAAAATAGGTAGGGAACATAGGGGAAAAAAACAAGTCTCTACGCTATGAAGCAAATAAAGGAAGTTCCCATCCCAAGGTATTGAGGCTACATTCAAGGGCTTCTCCTACTTTGGTGGTAGTGGAGTCCATCCACACATAAAACTTATATTTCCTTCTTGTGCTAAGGCCAGGCAGCCCATATCCATCACAGCCATCTGGAGCCATATAGGGCATCTGCCTTTCAAGCTTCACAGCGGGTAAAATCCCCTACAGCATCAATCTCTGGGCTGCTCTAAGTGTTCTCCACCTAAACCACAAACCACATGGCAACCATTCGCTTGTCCTCTTTGTATCTAGCATCCATAGCATTAAAATGTGTCACAGATTTCTCTGAGCTCAGAATAGAGCATCTAAAAAGCGGTCCGTGGTACGCTGAGTCACTCGACAAGCTCATCTCTGTTTAGCAGTAAGAGGGGACAAGAGATTGCCAAGTAATGACAAGGTGGAAATGGGCTGATTTCCTGCGATGAAGATCTGAATATCTTTGTACTGCTTGGTGGTTTCTTAGGATATGCCTGGAAGAAACCTAACAGAAATACCACAGAGCATCCCACGTTGTCTTGGTGGCTACTAGATTTGACCTACGGGATGATGATATTAGGTCAGGAGGTAAGGGCTTGAGGATTGTCCTAAGCTTATCAAACTAAAATTTCCTTTCGTTTTACCAGGAAGAGCAGGAGTTCTGTGCTGTGCTTTTTCTGGTCTCATCCCAAAATTAAGGTGGGCTGTACCTGAGCTATATCCCTAGATTTGGTATTGAATGGATATGAGCACTGAGTCTGGCTTGTGTTCACTGAAGATGTGATTATTGTTTTTTACTGTGTGCTTGTGAAACACATAGTGAAGGCAGCCAGATTCATTTCCAATCCTCCTCAGCTCCCGGTGGTTCATTCTCAAGTTAACACTTCACTAGTTCACACTGATTTCTTTACACTTTTGGGCATCAAGGATTATGTCAGGGCTTGGTTCAGTAACAGAAGTAACCAAATGTAAATGCAGAGCAGAACCCAACAACATTTAACTTGCTGTGCTGTGCCATGACAGGCACATTAGGTCCCAACAGCATCATCATGCAATTAAATGCAACATGTGTTTCAGCACCACTTTAACCAACAGAGCCACCAGGAAGCAAGTAATACCACATTTAATTTACTATGCTGAGGTGAAATATGACTTTATTTTGCAAAAAGCTTTACCTGGGCTATATCTGAAACCACCATATAAAAGAAAACACTGGTATTGGGTTAAGGATTAGAATCATATGATTGCTAATGAAAAATACATACTGAGCTAACAAGCATGTGCAAATTAGGTTCTTTTTTCCCCCTTCTTCTTAACACAGGCTATAATATTCTATTTCACTAAGTGATCCTATCAGAATATTAAATTTTTCCATTAGCAGGATTAGATTAGGTCTTAATATTAAACCATGTACGTCAGTCCTATTAAACAAGATACATCCCCCAGCCCTGCTCCCATTTTTGGTATTATTTCAAATAAATACCTTTTTCTATCGTTCAGCTGGGATTTGAGCAGGACACAGTTCTGAATATTAGGAGCTGTCTTGGGTAACTGTTCATAATGAAGAGCAACAACTGTGAGGCAAATCCCTGCAGTCGTATAGGCTTAAACAAAAATAACATTTTTATTTTTTATGGAGCAAATTACATAAAATGTCAACCATATGGATTGAATGAATATGACTTTCTAAAACCATAAAAAAGATAGAGTTTATACTTTATTTTTTACAGCACAGCAGAAACAAATTAAATTTGCTCTAAAATATACTGCTCATAACTAGTGTTGCTCTTGTAAACATCTTTTCCATAATCAGAAATTCTGTATTACACACAAAAAAGTCTATTGAGGTGTTAAGCCAAAAGGTAGGTGGAGGCAGGATGAGCTTTTTCCATGCAAAACATATGGGGTTTTTTTATCTGTTGACAAGGCTTAAATGAGATGCAGTTAGTGGACAGTTCTGTTGAATGTTCACATAGTAAATTGTCTTATTAGAGCAGTGATGCCTCCACAGCCCTGGGATAGATACTCCATTTCAGGTATCTCAGACACCTGATTTTTATTCTTTCTATTTACTTGGTAATTCTTAGGTATATATTAACATGTTAGCCTAGCAAGAATCCTTGCTTACTTAGCTCTCAATAGAATCTCTCTCAGCACGTGGGAAATATACTGGAGAAATGGGAAATACACTAAAACATTTGAAGAGAGACTTTTGAGACAGGCTGAACCAGACTGATAACACAGCATCCTACTGCTAGCATCTGCTAAACGTAGCAAAACAACTACAAGTTCCCAAATGTCTATTATCGAGCTATATCAATAAAAGTAATGGGACAGGATGATCTCCCATGTTCTACGAGCAAAGAGGCCAGCTGATATTTTCTAAGTCATTTCCTGAATAATGTTGCTCTCGAGTTCTGTTTTCTGATGGAGCTCAAGCACCTGAAACAAGGAAGGCAATTCTATGATCAGGCCAATGGGCAGGGTCATGAAGAGGGCAGAAAATTTGTTTAACAGCAGTCTAGAGCACGAAATAGGAATGGGAATCGGTGCCAGATAGAAGAGCTCCAAAGCATCATTACAGAGTGTATCAGAAAAACAGCAGCTGCAGCTCCCTCCGTTTTTACCATACCTGCCCGTTGCCATATCTGCTTCATGGAAGCACTTAGAGATGTCTCAGGATGGAAAATCTCACTGCTACACTATCCACCGGGGTGCAAAGCAGGAAATAAATCATTGTGCTTCACACACAGGGACAGTCTCAACAGGGACTTGCACGTTACTATCGACAAAAAAGCTCATTTAATGGTAACAAGAGGAAAAGGCATCTTCTTTATTAAGGCATCACTGCATCCAGACTCTAGGAAACACATCTTACCATCTAGGGGACTAACATGGCATTTTAAGAAACTGTACCAAAGCTTAACTCTGCCCATGTGTGCTTGTGTGTCTTCAGGAGCACGTGCACCTTCTGATTTGGGGTGGAAAGCAAGCATTTTGTAGCAGCAGCAGGCGATAAATCTCTCTTCTCTCCCATAATAATAACTAAACGTTGTTTTGTAAATAGGGTGATCATGCGACGTTATGTGATACGTAACTGTGTTCCACATCAGTCAGAAAAGTGGAAGATTACTCTGTAACCTAGCAAGGATCATGAGTCTATTCCCTCTGGCACTGGTAAAATTGTAGTTATTTTAATGGAATTACTCGTGTTTTAAAGGAGTCTGGGATAATGAAATCAGGCCCAGGCTCTTTATAAATTATCTCCTCCCTAGATTGTTTTAAATGAAATTTCTGACTACACTACAGCTCATGTTAATTTACAGGCAGCACAGTTGCCACATCCTCCAATTTTGTTATAAAATTTTGCTATATTGAAATCCTATTGCTTTACAATCAACAGAAAATTTTCTGTTGGCTTCAGTGATGCGAATATTTCACTCCTGGCACTTATCTTAAAGCCTGAGCTTGTGGACACTTGAGATAGACTGTTTGTTTTGTCAGTTTATTCCTTTTTTTTTTTAATAATGTTAGTTGAAATTTTCTGATTGCAGAAAGAGGTCTGTATGCCTCTGGACCTGAAAGGAAAGGATAAACTAATCTATGCTTTTTCTTAACCTCATGATTTAAAATCCCTAAAGCCAAGACACATGGTCTTTCAGTGTTTTGACTGGTGATATTAAACAATATAACTGGAGAGAATTGGTATAGATCACCTCCAAAAACATATTAATGTGTTCAGCAAAGAGGTCAAAATTGTCCAAAATAAGTATATGTGCTTGCTTAAATAAAGTCCTCTAGGTATGACTTACATCCTTCCCCAAAAACTTTTATCTTTTAGCTTAATTAAAACTTCTAAACAGTACTTCAGTTCATCATCTCCAACATCCTTTCTGCTCTCAGTGAACTGATGATTATGGATAATATTTCTCTAAAGAAAAGTCATTCGTATCAGAAGCACATCCCAGAGTAAATTTAATTTGTAACTTATGTGCTGTAAATATAAACACTGCACCGAAAAGGTTTGTCTTGTTTATGCTTTTATGTAGACATATTCATTAAAGCTGTATTTTCTACAGTTTATGGCATTCACTCAAAACTGGAATGTCAGGCAGTCAGTTTAGTCTATGTGACTATAGAGACTTGCTTGCTGATTTTGCTTTTCATTATTACCCATTACCCTGATGTTTCTACTCCATCATACTTGCAAAGTGTATATTATACACACCAGTTAAAGCCCTGTTCTGTGTCTTTAAACAGAGAAAAGGTGTCTTGCTCTTAAAGGAAAGAAATTTCTATGGTGTGAAGCAGCAAGAACAACTAGGATGCATGTGCTCAATTAACACACAAGACCTAGCTGTTCCTTTCTGTTCTTGTTCAACCTTGTTAAGGTTGTGTTTAACTACCAACTCTATTTTCATTTAGGGAAAAGGTAAGACGTTCCCTTGGAAAAGTAATTTGGTTTGAAATTTTCAATTGAGGTTTAGTTTTAAGTTTATGAACATAGGAAAAATCAGCATCAGAAATATGGTTTCGTCTGGCAGCACTGCAGTGGCAATGTTGTGGTTTCAGTTACAGATATGTTGATTTCAAGGATGGCCAAATGCCAACAAGACACCTGCTCGTGGATGGGGAACTGTCATCGCTGGGTGGATTTCAGCAATCTTCACGTTCTGCCTTTAGGAATTTAGGTTGGAAAAATCAAGAAAGGAATGAAAAACAAGAACAAAATCCCATTGGCACCCACATAATATGTGGGAAGCCCAAATTCAGTGCATAGATACAACTGAACAAAGCAGAGCCTGTGCTTCGGTGCTACAGCATTTTTTGTCCAAGTAGCACTGAGTAGCCAAAGAAAATTAGCTTTATTTTCTGCCAATCTGAAATATTATTACTATTATTATTAATATTAATAAAAATCTTATATACCTTAGTATAGTAGTTGATACTCAGCAGTGTTGAAGCCAAACAGGTACATCTGTTCATTAACTGGGATAGCCTAAAATATAAATGCTGAGTATGGCTAATTTTGTTCCTTTGACCAAAGTGTAAGCTTTTTGTTTTAGGAACTTGTTGGCATTGCGGTCTAGTTTCCCTGTGATGGACTTTTGCAAATTTCTCAGGTCTCTAACAAGTCTGCCATCTGATCTTTGCAGAGGCTGAACCTGCTGTCTTTGCTCTCAGCAGTACCAGGAGTGCTCGGTGGTTTTAGGGACCAAGAAACAAATGTGTAATTCAGAAGCACTATTAATCATCTACCTTCTGCTTCCAAATTTCAGAAAGGTTACTATGGCTGATTTTAAAAAATCCATCAGACAGGCCTGGGTTCACAGCATGGCACACAGCACTTTGTGCAGAATAAAAGGAAGCTCCAAAAACAGCCCATGGCTGTTTAAGTCACATGAGATGGTTTTCTCATTCAGTGTATAGGAATTGATACAGGCATCACATTTTGTAAAACATTTGCCTAGTCTTCAAATCAAAATCCACATTTATTATTTCTAGTTTGATGCTTGGGTCCATATTCAGACAGGAGCACTATATGTACAGTTTGGATGAATTACAAGTCCCGCTGATGTTCATGGAAAATCTCCTACAGATGTCAATAGGAAATAAGGTTTCACCTTTCATATGGATAGAAGATTTAAAATGAATATTGTTTCCACGTATCTCTATAACAATATGTAATCATGTAACATATGCATAGTCTTATGACAGAGCTGAGAGTATATCTAAAGATATATGAGTGGATTTAGTGTGCTACAAATGTTTATGTATTGTGGTTTTGGTACAATTTTATTGTGTGAAATTTAAATCCTGGATGATATGAAACTCTTGTGCTTTAATCAGGGAATAGTTGCAACAAATTATTAAATAGATGCATGTTTTTTAAAAAAATCATCACACTGCTCGAAGCAATTCACTGGAAAAGCTTTGTATGTTTGTGGAATTAAGAGTTATGGGCATACGTATATTTATACATAAAGCAGGACTTATAAAATTATGCATAGTGTCTGACTTCAGGGGTTCATGGGAATATATGTAAAAGTAACTGAATTTAACCTCTGCCCTCCTAGGTTCCTTAGAATTACTAAATTGCAGGGTCTGAAAGTACTAGTTATTGTCAGTAAAGAAACAACYGAACTCCCAGTAAGCAGCAGAGATGATCAGGATGTTTTGGGTTCATATGAGATTATAACTTTTCTTCCCTTAATGCTTCCCAGAACACACATCAGAAAAAGACACATACTGTCCAGAAGAACAGAGGTAAGATGAAGATGGAAGGAGACGGGACTAAAACAAGTCAGAAGACTCAGGAAACTCCTCGTGGTTTGTACTTCCAATAAAGACAGCATGTTCTGAAAGGAGACTGCAGTATCCAGGGAAGAAGAGAATAAGGCGGCACTTCCATTTTAGAGGGTACACAGATTGATGTGTAGTAATCACTTATTCTTGAAAATTTCAGGAATTTGTTTAGAATATATATAATCTGCTTGTTGTTAGTGCAGATTATGCTGATAAAAGTAATGTTGCCTCATTTTCCATGCCTCCTGCATGAAAGCATAATGGTTCTTTATATGTCTTCTTTTCATTAATGCTTCACTTCAGCTCATTGTTCAGAAGTCCATCAGTTTGCTCCGTATGTGAGGAATGTCCTGAGTGGTTTTAAAGCACTTCGATCAGCCACTCCGTTGAAGAGAGCTGTCCATCCAACAGGCTTGGTCCCAATCCTGAATATCGGAATTTGGTAGATCTGCTGATGAGCCTGAAGTTCAGAGTTTCTAATGTCATCAAAGTGACAACCTTTAGAGGGAGGTTAAAATGTGACACGTCTCTCAGCATCAGGACAGTCAAGCATTRGCTACCTAGAGAGGCTGTGCAATCTCTATGCTTTGATTTGTTCAAGACTGAATTGGACAAAGCCCTCAGCAACCTGGTCTGAAATAGAGGACCTCTGCTTTGAGCAGGAGATTGCTTTAGAGACCTCATTAAGTCTCATGCCAAGACCTCATTAAGTCTCATGCCATCTGGATTATTGCATGATATTACCTGCAAAGCAACAAAAGGCTAGAACTAATAAATTGCTTTATTTTGTTCATGAATCCTCCTCAAAATTTTCAGCTGAATTGTAGTTCTAGATCCTCTGATTGTTGAGGACCTTACCCACAACTTTACTTCTCCTGCTAGCAGATGCTAATGGCAGTAAGTTTCCTGAATCCTTGATCATCAGATCCACATTTAATCAGATACTTGCCATACTTAATASTATAAGGTAAGATTTTAACACTAAAATAATCTTTTTTTAGTAGCAAATTAAGTGGATGAGATGTAGAATTTATGAAGAAATTACTGCACATATTATTATCCGTTGCTTTGTTTGATATTGTTTTTTATAAGGAAAATATTTTTTGTTGTTACAAAACAAAGCTATTGCAGCATTATTACCTAGAGAAATTCACTACTGGTAAAAGTCCAACATAATTATTTGAGACTTCATAACTCAGACTTCATAACTTTTGTCAAGTACAGAATTATTAAGTCAATTAAGAACATATTCCATAAACTCCTGAAGAAATATTCTGATTTTAATACTGTTTTGATTAATTAGAATATTGTCATTCCGTTAATAAAGTCAGAATTTTGCTATGCTACCAAAAGCATCTGTAACTGTGTATAAAACTGAAATTTCCTTCTCCTCCATTCTCTCTTGCTTTTAAGCAGCTAATAAAAAAGGAAAGGAAAAGTTAATTAAATTCAGATGGAGTGTGTCAAGCATTGTCAAGATCTCAATGACTACTTTAATCAGAAGTAAAACCCATGCTGGTTAAGATGGGTAGTAATTAAAAGTATTTCCTGCCTGTCCCCCCATCCTCCAGCCCTCCACAAAAAAAAAAAAAAAAAAGGTTTTTGCTAATGAAAACTGTACTTCATCACCAAACCATCATCAATCTGTCAAGCATAACAAGTCAGAGCTCCTGAATGCATCTAACTGACATTAGCACTATCTTAAAGCAGACAAMCAAAGAAAATAAGCAGAAAATTTAACTATTGGTTTCTCTGCTTTCTCTGGTGCTTTGATGGAAAGATAAAGAAGCTTTAGATAGAGTCACTTATAGAGACACTTAGAGTCTCGTAATAGAAAATTTTGATTTTCACTGTATATGTTAATAATCCTTAACACACGGGCTTCCTATTMATTTATTTTTCTGGATTATTATTGATAAGACCTATCCCTGTTTTAGCATTTTTCTGCATATTTTGAACAATTTATTATGAAGTTTTTAGCATTGCCATCCATGCAACAGGTAAGAAAATCGAAGCATTGAGACATAATATGACTTGTCACAAAACATGAAAAGACAGTGGAGTTCTAAGACATGGCTCCATACTCTCTCTCCATATTCTCTCAACAATTCTGTCACTATTGCTATTTAGCACTTTCTTGACTAATTTTAAATTGGTGTTATTTCAACACACAAGATGATATCCATCTGGCAGCAAAGCAGCTGCCACTGAGTAACCTGTCTCCCATAACTGTATCATCATCACAGACAGATAAGCAAGGCATAGTTGTTAAGTGACATCCACAAAATGGAATATTCCATGAAGTTGGTTAAGAAAGGAAAAGGAAAACAAAACATGTCTTTCCTTTGAAACAAATACCACTCTGTAAGAACCTTCATGACATGAATAATCCTTAGAGAGGATCATAAGGTGACCAAATCCAGATGTCCTAAGAAAGGTTTTTGGAAGAAAGGCTCGGTATGGAGACAGCAGAAACAATGCATAGATGAGAGATCAGCTCTTTGAAATATGCCACTCTGCAAGGGGGTTCCTTGTTTTATTTGTCCATGCTCCTCTTCTATTTTAAAATCAAATAATCTCCTTTTTTATTAACCATTATAAAAAAAAGCCTTCCAGGTGTCTGACACTACACTAGAATTAAGTTGTTTTTCTTACAGCTGCTAGTAAGCTCAAGGTTAGTGTCACTAACATGAACTCCTATAATTGTATTTTGTGTGTATGTGTGGCAACAACATCTAGAGATCTACAGTAACCGTATCAGGGCATCAGGAGTGTACTTTGCTAAACTGAATCAAGAATCATCCCCACAATAACTGCAGCAGGATTGCAGAAAAAGGCATAGTTCCCATACGTGAATGGATTCCAGCTTGCCGGAGCAACTTGGCCTTAAGGAGCAGGCTGAGAGGTTTGGTGGGCAGCTAAGGGTGATAAACACAAAGAGACTGGTCAGAATGGGAAGTTACTATCAAGGTTTGGTGAAGGGAAATTTAAAGCACTGCGAGGTTGACCGGGTGATGGGTGCCACAGCAGAGAATGAGGCTTCTGCACCAGTGATGGAAAACATGGTTGTGGAGCTCTGGCTCCCAGGAACTCCTGATTCACTCACATTGTTACCAAGCACGTTCAATGGGGCAGGGCTGTAGTGGAGTCTCTTCATACTATTTTATGAGGCTTGTCTGAGTGCAGGTCATGGACCAAATTCCTTAAGGAGCTGCATAATGTGTGTTCCTGACTCGTGCTGCTGACTGCTTATAAATGCCTATTAAGTGCCTTTGGAAGACATAGGAAGAAGGAAGGGCAAGAATCTAAGCAAGAGAGAGAAATAAAACAGCATATGGAAAGAAATGGTAGCTGAATTCTAAAATTCAGGTCACTATTAACTTCTATATCTCAAAACAGGAGGAAAAACAAAAATATTCAGCAAACATTTCAGCAGAAATATAGATCAAATCTTAAGTCAGATTGATGATACCTCAATGACTGTATTTCAAAGAGATTTAGAAGGTAATACTTTACTTTACAAGGAAAGTGTGATAACCATGCTTGTAAATGTTAATTTCCATGGAAATTGCAACAATAAAGCACTTTGAGGTACTATCCTTCATGCAGCAAAGGTCCCAGGGTACTTTACTATTCAAAACAATTTAAAACAGCATCAGACAAACTTTTCTCTATTTGATTTAACATCAGCAATGAAATCTAGCTTTCTGCATTTCCAGAAATGGTAAACATTTTGCATTCAATGACAAATTTCTTGCTATAGTGCCTCTGACAGCTCCAATAACTTGAACTCTGTCCGTTCAGTCTACCTCTCTGTTTGCTAATACTGCTAGGGGGACCTTCCATCTGTCACTGAACATTAAACCTCCCTCAGGCATCAGCTTTACAGCACCGAGAACCTGCTAAAATGGTACTTACAGCTCGCTCTTCCTTTGTGTCCTACTCTATTGGCAGAGCAACAAAGGTTTTCCAAAACACATCTTTAATTGCAAATGGCAACAGATTATTGCCTTGAGGATCCCAGTCCTCACTCTGCAGCACTCCATTCCAGAACTTTAGTTCTCCGGAATATTCCTTAGTAGCTCATATTTTGGGGTTATTCTTGGAATAAGTGCCCCTGTAATTAAGGGCTCCACACTGGAATAAAATCTAGTAGGGTTGTCCTCAGTAGACAAACTGCCTCTAGCAGTTATCTATTAATTTCTCACTGCACTCAGTAGGCTGAGCTTCTTTACTGCCTTTTGTCTGGATATTTTCCCACTCATTTATGTCTTCCTTACTGAAATGTGTGTGATTCTGGAGCGATGACTTTGCAAGGGTGAGGAGCACTAGGTGTTCCTTTGCTTAGTTCTTTTTTTTTATATCGATGCCCAGTTTTATTACTTGAAACTTTTATTACTAAAGTCTTTTGAATGCTAAGTTAGTTCCAAATGTAAATCTTCCTTAAATGCTTGGGATTTAATTCTTATTAAGTTCCAGTTTCTAGGAGAAATGTTAGCTGATGAAACATCTTCACAAGAGATTACTTAATATTAATCATCGTTTACTTGCGCATGAGCATTTGAGAACTTTATCTATAGTTTTCTTGCCACTTTACCATGAACAACTATTTGCTCTGCATTTATTGATCCTGGAAAATTAATTGGTATTTGAAAATTATAATACAGATTGTATAGCTTAATCTTGCAAAGTTTGCACCAATAAAACAGTATTTCACCTCTGCAGGTGACTTTAAATGGCATGGTTCCACCAAGAACTGATTTTGGTCCATCAATCTTAACATTAGGCTCTGTTACTAGAGAGGCCAGTTGCACAAATGTTATTTTTGGAAGCAAAACAGGTTTAAGAATTTTTTTCCCCTTGACCCCTATTGCTTGTTCTGGTCCCCACACCACAGCCCTCTCACTTGTGCCAAAGCCATCTGTGTTTGTTGCTGAGGAAAATGGTTCTGTAATTATATCACAGGCTGCCACAGTTGAGTCTGTGAGCCCCATTGCCTGTTTTTAGTCAGAGATGGATAACAAATATAGAAGCAGATGGTCAGAGCTGTTCAGAAAGAACATGAAAATGGACCAAAAAATGGATCATTTCCTCCCTATTTCTGAAAAGAGTCAAAAACAGATCAGTAAGGAAAAATATGGGTATAATTTTGCTATAATTTTGCTGAATATTCATCTGTTTGTGACTTGGGAACTTCCAGGGACAAAACTCATTTTAAGAACCAACACTGAGTTTCTCCTCTATTTACCTGCTCAGTCTGGCTTTGAACCCAGGCAAACTTTGACATTCTGCTCAAATATTGTGGGAAGGTGCTACATGACAGGATGAAAATTGTGTGAATTACTACATTTTTGTTTTAATTTGTTTTGTATCTCCTGCTTAGTTCTCATGCTAAAGGGGAGCTAAAAGTTAGTCTTATTCACCCTTTCCAAGCTCCTCATTTTTTTTATTTCTCTCACATCTCTGCTCTTATCTCTGCTACAGATTACCTATGTATTTCAGATACTTGTCTACCGAGAATCCTATCTGATTTTGCAGGTCATTCCTTCTATGGAAGTTGTTTTAAGTCTTTTATCACTCTTGTTACCTTCCCCAGATCCTTTTCCATTTCTGCATCAATTTGAGATGGGGAGGAAGAGAACATAAGAGAATAAATCCAGAAAAAAGAATACCATGCCTTACATGATAGGTTGTGGGTTTTTTTACATACAGTTTAAGCTATTGGGGTTGTCTTTCCCCATTTTCATCATTTTATGTGTGTCTATAGCAAAACTCACATTTTCTTACAATTCTGCCACTTCTCGTAAAATGTTCCTGTCTTCACTCCAAGTAAAGCTTGGAGTAAGACTGTTACTCTGCTATCTATCAACTTTTCCAGGTTGTTTATGAATGTGTTGAAAGAGATGGGTCCTTGTACGGATCTCTGCAGAACACCAAAGGTGATATTCCTGCACTTACATTTGTGAGGAGCTTTGACAAAAGCCTCTTCAGAAATCCAAGCAGACCTCATCAACCAACCCAACTCACCTTATTGATGAAGTATTGCATTATTGGTTTCACAAGGCACAACGGACAAAGCACAATGGTGGTTCGAGCTCTCCAAAATGACATGTCATACTGAGCTATAAAAAACAACCAATCAAACAACCAAGCAATCAACTAACTTCATCGTTTTTGCAAGTATTCAACCATTTAGTAATTTTGTCTGAAAATTTGAAAATCATTTTTTCAAATGTGTCTGGGATGGACACAAACCGTTCTCCTTCAAATAAAAAATGAGAAACTTTAGGGAAGCAGTTACAGTAGAAAGAAAGTACTGCAGGGAACTGATATCCAAATCCCAAAAAACATAATTTCCTAAATTTATAAGTGTATCTTAGGGAAAAATTCAAAACATTTCATTAAATATCTAAAGAGTATAATTTTATAAAATTAATAAAAAGAATTAATACTGAAGCACAGATGTTAAAAAGAGCTATCAGCATAGTGCCTTGATTTATCACGTGATAAAATCTACCAGAGTTTAAGATTTTAATTTTGGGAAATAAAGTAGGTTTTTGTACCAAGAAGGGAGAACATCAGAGTGAACACCAATGAAATGACACAGTAACACTTCTTGAAGGCAGACTTTTATTGTCTGATCACTAATATAAAGCTGCATTATTAAGAAAAAGAAATATGGCAAATGAATGTGTTTCATTTGCTAACTCTGTTAATTTTTATGGCCTGCACAAACCTAAGCTAGCAAGAGTTTGCTCTGTGACAGTGAGGGTGACAGAGCCCTGGAACAGGCTGCCCAGAGAGGTGGTGGAGTCTTCTTCTCTGGAGATCTTCCAAACCCACTTGGATGCCACCCTGTGCCACATGCTCTGGGTGTCCCTGCTGGAGCAGAGGGTTGGACTGGATGATCTCTAGAGGCCCCTTCCAACCTTAACAATTCTATGATTCAATGATTCCTTCCTGTCTAGAGAGAACAGGTTGGTCTGAGTAGGGGGATGGAAAGAGTAAGCATCATCTCTTTATCAGATCAAGATCAGAGTCAAATAATCCATAAGGTTCATGGGGAGTTGAAGGCAAATTTCAAAGRAGCAGGTAAACATTTAAGTTTCACTAACTGAGGAGGCAAAATTTAAGGAACAGATCAGGAAATTGTATCACGGGATCCTACTCAGAAATGTTTAACCAGAGCAGATTGCAGAAAATAATATAAGATAAACTGCATTAAGATCATTCTGTTTGTCTGTAATACATTGGCTGTTTTTCAATACCACTTTGTTGACATGACATTTTTGTGCATTTATTCTCATGAACTGTTGTCAAAATGGTCTGTGTACAATGATACCACATTCCAGCTCTTTAAATTTGCCTTCCAGATTCATTTCAGAGCTTCTGAATTACCATTTAAAGCACTGCCTTTAAAAATCCTGAGGAATTTACAGATAAAAGTGAGCAAATGATCATCTGCCAAGTATAATAGAACTAAAATGCCATGTAACAAATTCAGTTGCAAGGAAATAACTTTTCAAAAGGACTTTTGATTCTAGATTTGAACATTCAGGAAAAAAAATCCATAAAGGGAAAAGAATAATTTAAAAGTAATAAAAATATTATATTGTGCTTTTTTTTTATTGTAAGAATGGAAAATTATACCAGGAGATGAAGGAGGAAAACTGAAAATGCCTGGAGACTCTGCTCCCTCCTAATGAATGCTGATGTGGCCTCAGGTATTTCATGTCACTTCTCAGCTGGTCTACAGCAGTGTGATATTCCTGGCGTGATGCCTGTTTAGGAAAAGCCAATTAGCACAGAATACTGGAGCAAAAGGAGCCTCTCCGTTGCGTATGCTACTGCCCTAGGGAGAGATGAAAGGGAAGCAATATGTGACCATGCAATTGCACTAGGAACGCAGCTACCTAGGAACTCAAAGGAACTCAGCTACCTTCATGAGCAGACTAGTATGAAAAACTTGAGGAATAGACTGGGGTGTTGACCTCCCAAAATGAGGGAAAAAGGTGTGCAAAATAAGTATGGGGGTTTTTTTTGTTTGTTTGAAGTTTTTTTGGTGAGGGAGGGGGAAATGAATTCAACACATTCTCATATAAATATTTTTGCATAACAGAAGTTCCAAAATACTGATTCACATGACCTAGTAGATATAATGAATGAGTTCTTTTAGTGCTATATATATATATATTTTTTTTTTTTTTTTTTTTGCAGGCGTGGGGGCAAAGTTAGTCCTGACATGCTTCTTGACAGAATTTGGTCCCAATTAAGGTTTTCTCTGGTAATTAGCATTCTGCAGTAGTTTTAGCTAGGGGGATTGTGAGGGAGACAAAACTGGATTCTCAGCAACAAACAAACCTCCTTGCCGTAAGCTAGTATTTAAAAATGGAATTCAACCTTCCTGTGAAAAATGAGGTATTATTTACATATTTTATTCACTGAACCTCTTATGACACTTGCAATTATCTCCCATACCACTGACCATTCACATTTTGAAGTGTTTTCAGCCTGTTTTGCAGATGTAACATTGGTAGCTGGTGTTTCCAAGGCATCATCTCTGAGAAAAAGGGAAATGGTGACCATGTAGTACAAAACTTTGAACTGAGGAAAAGTACAGCCAGCCTGGCCCAAAAGGCTTTCACCTTCTTTTTTTTTTAAAAAAAAAAATTTTTTTAAATTTTTTTTTAATTTTTTTTTTTTTTTTTTCCCATCTCCAGGATTTTTCTCCCTCTTCAGCTCTGTGCTAAGATTCCTCTCAATGGGAACACCAGCAGCTTTGATGTGCACACAGAGTGCACGTGCCCTCTGTTTTTATATATCTTAGTTGCATATCTATATGGGAAAGAGTTTGCCCCATTCTGCCTTGCTTTAACCTCTTTCCCCTTCCTGTGGTCTCATGGGCAACGAGTCCTGCATGCAAACAATGGAGAAACTCCCATCCCCTTCACTTGGGAAGGATCATTAGCATTCCTTTGTCCCTAAATGAACTCGTAGTGGAAATATCTGCTGGAGCAACCTCAGTCTTTAAAGAGCAGCCATCCTCACATCGCTGTGGAGCAGAGGGGCAGACTTACAGTCTGATGATGACTAGAAACTTTCCTTTGCAGGTGAGAAGTGAAGCATGTTTGAAAATCTGACCGTGTAGGCTGCAGTAGAGGTTTCGGAAGAGATGAGAATCCAAATCCAAATCTTCAGCCCATCTTTCTGAGCATTGGTAGGTAAAAGCTATGGATGGTTCTATACGACAAATTTGGGACCTGGGCACGTGGTTAGCTCAGATTTAGCTCACTGCATGTGAGTTAGCTCACAGCACCAGCTGCTCTGTACGATATGGCAATATGGGCTGGAAAACAAAGCAAACATTTTGGGCACTGCATTAATGCAGGTCCATTGTTCCTGGGTCTGCTCTGCTCACTTCACGCACTGAGCTGGGTCTCCTCTGTGGGCGGAGGGGTGAATGCAGCGGGGTGCGATGGCTCTCCCTGGTGCAGGGTGAATTCGCTGGCTGGGGCTGCGTGTGCTCGTGCACAGCCCTGGAGCGGGGCCCAAGCGGAGGAATCGCTGGAGTCCAGCCTTGCACCGTGCAGCAGATGCTCGGTGCCATCTAGTGGAAACTAAAGCATGGAGCACAGCCGGAGCTGTGCAAAAAGTGCCTGCTCGCACGGGGTGTTTGGTGGACTGTCCTCTCGCAAGGCGCACGCTCTTCCGTGGGGAGCAGGGCCGTGCTCCCCGGTGCACAAGTGCACCCTTACAGCATACACAGGCCTCCTATCTGTCCCTCTTATGAGCTCAGGTGCTGTCGATTGCTGATACCCAAAGCACTGAAGAAGCAGCATTTCCACCTTTTCACCTTTTTTAACTGACTACAGATTAAACCTGTCAGGATATAGTTGATATAGTTGTTAAAGACCTAGGGAAGACCAAAGGCATTGACTCTGTGTTCTGCTGGCCACTGGAACAACATGATACTAATTGTGGCTCTTTTGGACTGGTAAGATTATTATAGAAAGTCATACATTTAATTAAAGCAACTGAGGCAGAGTTAAAATGTTTTCTTTGTAAAAATTAAAGACCTTTTTTTTTATCACATTTACCTGAACTTCACCTAGTAGAAAGAGAGTAAGTGTCGTCTCCAGGAATGTCATCTTAGGGAAAATTACAACAGAATACCTTTTAAAACATTCTCCTTGCACCACTTTTTATGAATTTCATGAACTGTTTTTCTAGGTGTCTCGTTATACATAGCAGTACTGCTGGGCACCAGCAGAAGCAAAGCTTGAGGAACCTGTGTAGGGTCTGCGTCAAATGCCAAAAACGTTCAGACATTTCTGGAAAAGAGGGAAGGAGAGAAGAGGCAAAGCTTTGTGAATGACCTGGTTAAAGTGAGGAATGTCAGCTCTGCCTCAAGTAAAATTTAAGCTTCTAAATCTCTGTGAATCTTGGCCATAAATCCCCCTTAAACATCATATGATTTGACCCTGGAGGCAAGATTTTCAAAAAGCTCAAGATCTTTAAGTAAGTCACACCAAATTGAGAGCAGGTTTTCAAAATACAGTTCAATTTGGCAGTTCCTAGAAGTTTCTCCCTCACACCCTTTCTGGAAGAGGTGATGAATTCAACCAGCCTTTCTTGGTGTAGTRTTTGAGAAGTGTCTCACTGAGGCTGAAATGATGAGCGTAGGTGAATCTCAATGTCATTAAATGCAGGACTTTCAGACCCTTTAGATTCGAAAAACTTTTAGATTTAATTCAATGTCAGCTAGCAATTTGGTCCATGAAACCTATCTGCACCTCGGAAAAAAACTTGTGTTCTTTTCAGAGAAAATATTCATATTCAGTAATTATCAGGTATTCCTGAAAACAGGTTTGAACCTCTCAGAGAGGGGAAACACAGACATGAAAGCTCAAGAATCTTTAGAAAGTTATATTAATTGTGTAATTGCTACAGCAGCCCTCACAGTGTGGTGGCTTCTGGGGTTTCTTGTCCCTTGGGGTGCATTGCAGAGCAAAGCCCTCTCCTATGGGCTGCACCACCCTGAGTGCCAGGCTTGCCTGTGTGGTGCCTATCAGAAGTGCTCGATGAATACCTTGTCCTAGCAATGTCCATAGTTTTCAGTGGGATAATGAGTTATGTGAGAATAACAACCGTTCATCCATGTCCTGTGTACTTTATTATAAAGAATTATAGCGCTCTTCACAAATCTGCAGTTAGCTGGGATCTCGTGACATTTTGGGCATACCTGGGGAGTCTAGGAAATGAAGCAAGGTGCCAAGGGAAATTCCACCCCTGCTCACACTGAGGACAATGGCAAGGACTACCGCTAAGGCAGGGACTTTCATCTCCAATCTTATAAATAAAGGAAGGTGCACATGAAAGACGAGGACAGCCAGCGTGGCAGAAGACATTGAAAATGATGCTGTGATTAAAAAAGGGAAAGGAAAGAGCTGTCCGTGCATGTGTCGGTGCTGTCCGCAGGTGGCTGCATGCCTCATGGAAGTCTGCAGGTGTTTTCCTCAGAACTCTGGCACCTACAGTCTATTCCAAGGGGTTATACCCTGATCAGAGCAGAAGGAAAAGTCGAGGATGAATGCCGCTACTGAAGACTGTAAGAGAAGAAAACTTGAGACAATTCCAATAAAATAGGTTTTTATTTACTTTTTGGTCCAAAACGTTATGGCCCATAAAGAGAGATGCTGAAATGCATATTAAATTTGATCAAAATATTTAGGAAATAAAAATCTGGTTGCCTGAATCATTTAAGATAAAAGGCATTTAAAGAAAAAAAAAGTTGCTTTCATGTGTTTATCTAAGTGAAAAATTCAAGTTCTGTGTTCAATTTATATATCTACACAAATTTAATTTTTATTTGGTTGAATTTTTTATTTCTAAAAAGTTTCAAAAGSCAACAAGACACCCTAGCCCCAACTGAACTTAAATTTTTAATTAATTTAAAAACTTTTTAAAAAAATCAAGTAATCTATCATTTTTGAACTGAAAATAATGTTAAAAATTATGCTTTTCCTTTAGTATTATCTCATATTGAGTGCATAATTTACTCTGTACTATCTTAATGCACCTCTTTACACTCTCAGAAAACAAAAAAAAATCCCTTGCATTTTCAGACTTAACTCTCAGGCGTATAATAAGTTCTAGGCACTTATTTAAGTGCAGAGACCACATGCATGCTGCATCTGACTTGACATGTTATTTAGGCCATATACTTTCTCCTCATGATTCCTACAACAAAGAGAATAATTTTCCCACCCACAGACATATTGCACTGAGCTCATTAGCCTGTAGTTCATGCTGTTCAGCCCTCCTTATTCACAAAGGCTGAGAGACCTGGGACTGGTTAGCTGGGAGAAGAGATAACTCAGGGGGGATTTATGTTTATAAATATCTGATGGGAGGATGGAAAGAAGACAGAGCCAGACTCTTCTTCATAGTGCCCAGTGACAGGATGAAAAGCAGCAGGCACGAACTGAAAACAGAAAACTTCATTGAATATAAGAAAACACTTTTCATGGTGAGGGTGCCAAAACACTTCAGAAAGTTGCCTAGAGAGGTTGTGAATATCTTCATCCCTGGAGATATTCCAACCTGACTGGACATTATCCTGGGCAAGCTGCTCTGGGTGACCCTGCTTGAGCAGGGTTGCTGAACCGAATGATCTCAAGGTCCTCTCCCAAGTTCAGTGATTCTGTGATAGCAGCAGAGCCTGTAGCTGCCACCACATCACAGCAGAACTTTGCTAGCAGAAGATTCAGATGGAGATTTCAACACCATGAAGAAAGTAAATACAAGCCTCTGCTAGAAGGCTTGCATGTGGTTCCTAACAGCATAGTGCTTGGGGAAAAATACAGATGAGAATTTAATTCTAATGGTAGTAGGGAGTGGCTTGTACAGGTACAAGAGGTCTAGTACGATGAGAAACCTTAAAGCTGTTCAGCTATTAGCTAACTGGCAAAATGAACAGGAAACTTTTCTAACATCTCGAACACTTTATTATGTATATATRAATGTGATATATAATAATCCTTTGTGCAAGATCGTGGAGGATAAGGTTTGGAAGACGGACTGAACTCTCAGCAATCATCTTTGAAAGACAGAGAAGGAATAAATCCCCTAATTTACGAATCTCATTGTAAATGTGTTTTTTTTGTTTGTTTTGTTTTTTTTTGTTTGTCACTGGTGAGATCCAAGAACACTATTAACTTGTTTTCTTCTGAAACATCAGCAACCCTGAGAGGATTCATTATTTATAAACACTTTTCCATATCTTCACAGTATAATATGCCAGAAAACATACAGTAGAGGATAAGCTCCACATTCAACCTTTTAAACTATGTGCAGTTTCAGTCCCCATTTTAATAAAAATAAAGATGAAAAACATCAATGAGGTTTTGGCAAACATCTGGTTCTGTCCTGCCACCCATACAACTTCCTGAGCACAGAAAATCTTTTCATCCCACAAGTTCAGAAAAATAACATTCAGGCATTTTCTAGGAACGTTCAATGCTGTTATAACTGTGCCATACTTATCAGGGCTTCTGATACTGTGAGTTTTCATAAAAATAAATCCATCCCATATGTTTCAGAAATCTCCATGATAGCACATGATATAGAAAGCTTCTGTAGCAGCTGCTGCCTTCAATTATGTTTCTTCCTTTGGGGCCTGAAGTCATAGGAGGTCTTAGCTCTTACTTCTGCAAACTCTGGAGACTCACAGTCTTAGATGAACACATTTTAATATATCTATCTACTGTATGTGAATATGATACGGTAATTGAAATATATTGTGGCAACTTTAAACGATCAAAAATGAGCCAATACTAGTGCACATCTGCCAAGTCCTTGTGGTGATTCCACCTGTGGGAAGAATGGAGCTGGGATCTGCGCAGCACAAGAAAACAGCACTAACATGAGCAAAACACTCCCTTGAGCACCAAGTTCCATGCAGATGCTCTGTCTTCTCCTCTGGCAAAATAAAATAGAAAAATAAAATAAAATAAAATAAAATAAAATAAAATAAAATAAAATAAAATAAAATAAAATAAAATAAAATAAAATAAAATAAAATAAAATAAAATAAAACAAAACAAAATAAAATAAAATAAAATAAATAAAATAAATCTCATTTTCAGAACTTCTTTCCAGCTGTCTGATTTGGCCTACTACTTTCTCACTTATTGTTGCACCCCCATTTCTGCTTTAGGAGCAGAAGTGTGATCTTAAGTATTTAAAATCTTTAAAAACAGTTTTCATTTTAACAGACTACCAATAACTACCCAGGATAGTTGAGAAAAAGTAATTTTAAACTCATATTTAAAACTCATCATTAAGGGTGATTTAATGAGACACAGAAGGATATTTTTCCCTGCTTTGAGCTCCTTATATAAGTTTAATATTTTTGAGTGCAGGTTTTTTGTTCTCTATTTGAGGTCTATTGGCATCTCTTTTTTTTTTTCCTTGATGAGAAAAGAGAAATGGAAAATTCAGAAGGCAGAAAACAACAGAAGTGAGTGAAATAATTGCTGCTGCTTGGTGGAATGTGTATTATGTGTAGACACATTTTAATTGTAAAGCAATTGATTTAAGAGGAAAATTAAGGTTTTTTTATTTTGTTTTAGTTTTTAATTTTTAAATTAAAATCCTTTCTGTGGAGTAAGAATGAACTTTGCCATAGAAGATCCTTGCCATGAAGAACAGGAGTTGTCACCAGCAGGGGATTACCTTAGGGGTCTCTTGTTGGAAAGAGAGCAAGGGGAAAGAAAGGACTGCCCTGGAGAAAGAAAGAAGGAAGAAATTAAGAATTATATCAAATATTAGTGAAGTGTACTGGGGAGCTGAACGAGGACATAAGTTTTAGGTGAAGTCATTATCCTGTGAGTCAAATTGCTGGAAGGAAAACCAAAACACATTTGTCTTTGATAAAAACTGTGATATACCAATAACCTCCAAGTATAAATAAGCTGAGAAGATCTCCACACATTTTGAATCAATTTTTATTGAGATTTTGTCCTGATAGGTAATCAAGGAGGCTGAGATCCTAATGGAAATGTATAATGTAGGGAAATAAATGAGAAACTTAGCAGTGTGGCCTAGCCTCTAGCTCAGTGTTTAGGCAATGGGTTAACCCAGACACTCCTCAAGAATTTGGTGAAAGAGTCCAATGAGCATCCATAATGATAACAGTGAGGAATAAAGGTAACTTTTTGTTTTCTCATATGAGAGTGAAAAAAAGTGTAAAAGGGCTGCTGCAATGCACAAGTCAAAAGTTGRCCTTGAAGCTAGAGTCCGCATCCATCACAGTGAAAGTGCTTCTCTTGCCTTCACTATGAAAAAATGTTAAAAACATTGACATGATATTGGGTTAAGGGGCCATTTTATGAAGACTACTGTGTCACCTTCATAAAAGTACATGAAARGAACACTATCTCCAAACTATTGTTGCATTGAGAGAGAGGGGTTCTTGGATATGAAGGATGGCTTTAATTTAGAGATTGGACAAAGGGTTGCGATAGATTTTGGTGAATTTTTTTGCATTCGTTCATAAACCAGAATCATGTGTTCACTCTTTGCATTTATTGAACACCAGTAGCATCCTCTCTTTGTAATTCATGGCCTCTCATTTTTCTTCATAATGTACCTCCAATAGTAAGATGCACAAAGGTCAACTTGAGCTTTTTAGCCCTGTTATCTTTTGATTACCTACATTCCCCTGCCTTCTTTAAACCRTTGGTCTGATATGATAAATAACAGCTCTCCATACCTATAAACTTTTGACTCTWAGAAGACTCCATCTGGGTCTGTTTAGCAACATTGCTTCTCTGGTTGTAAGGTCTGCTAATAATTTCGACCAGGAATGTAAGCAGATAGCAAAAGGAGGTTATATTTTGTCTGTAAAGCTTACATATATAGAGTAAAACATATTGAGAACATAGAACTTTGGGRGATAAAAAGAGTCTAAGATAAAAAACAAATGTGTTTTAGAAAGSTTCTCTCCTGTGTGCTAGCTAACAGCCATAGTCACTACATGTGGATTCAAAATATAGATTAAGGTTAGGACTACCACTGAGCATTTATAGACCATTTAATCTGAACTGACTAAAATTCTAGCTGAAAAGATTGAAATCCGCTTTGAAAATAGCAGTTTTATCAGAGCGTCAGTCTTCTCCCCATATATCTTATCCTGGGAATGAACCCTGACCTGCAGAAATCTTCTCTAAGGTCAGAATACAGTAATCATTCTGTGGCTAGTCCTCTGAGGGGATGAATGCTGGAGATGCCAGTTAATTTCAGATGTATTCGTTCRTAAAATATCAGTATAAATCCTCAAACATCCATCAGTGGAAAACTCTGTTCGGTCAAAACCCAAAGTTATCTTAGCAATAAAATTTCTTAGAGGATTCATCTGAAAYGAAGAAGACTGAGATTCAAGACACTGTTTCAAATCAGAAAGAGCAGGAGCAGTTTGTCGAGGCTTGAGAAGTTCTATTCCCCTCCTCATTAGTGCAGTGAAGACATGCAGAATATCAAAAATCTCTTCAATAAACAGCAAAAGAAAAGTCCCCAAATTTACATTTCATCATCTTATAAAACATAACTTTTCTTTCTTGTGGCACACCTGCTAAATAGTTTTATTTCACGTTGGACAGCTGGCAGTCWTTAGTGATGGTTAAACCACAGTTAGTGCAGGTGTAAGCTCAGAATCCCACAAAAAGATTTTTTTTTTAAAGTTATGCCTTAATTTCGGGGGTGGAGGTGGTGGAAAAAGCACTCAGCTTTTAATATTTTACCTTCATTTTCAGAAAGATGTAAAGTAATTGGCACCAACAGACAACAGTCAGTTCTAAAWGAAATAATCATATGCAGATCTAGTAAGAAAGATGCTTTGAGATTTGACCCACAGATCAGCACGCTTTAATTTTTCAAAGACAATTTGTAAATACSTCAAGTCTTTATCACCAGATTTGTTTGTTTTTAAAATGACAGACTATTTACAAGTCTGATGACAGAAAATCTTGTGTGCTGTGCTTCAGAATTATCACATCTTATGTTTCTTAAATTGCACAGAAAATAATTTTGATTTTTTTTGTAAGAAAYATGTAAAGAGTTAGAACTTGATGAAGTTTGAAGAAAATTTCATGACACTACACAAGGGCATATATACAGTTTCAAAGCTGTCTTCTTTCCTGTGTCAAAAACTGCTTTAACAAAGAAAGAACGTTTTTCTTCCTTAGAATCACATAGTAGAAGGATAAAATATCAGAGTCTATCCTATAGACTAGGATAGACATCTAACTGCAGGTAATCATTAGCCCTCCTGAAAAAACTCTTTCTTGTTCAACTCAACCATGGCAGGGTAAGTCTTATGTTTAAACAGTAGACATTAAGTAGATCATGAAATGTTTGAAACTCAATATGGCAGAGCTGTGATTCAAAATAAAATCMATTAAAATGTATCAAAATCATTATTAAATAATATGTCTTTTGTCATTCTGTTCAGRGTAGATCACTATCTTACTCTAGTGACCTCATCTGTTTTTATCTCTTTTCTCTCACTTAATTCATGGCCTGGTTAAACCATGGAGGACCTTCCTGGCCATGCATATAGGGCCAACTTCAATGAGTAATCAGGTACTATCAGAAGGCAAATAAATACTGGAAGAAGCAGGAAATGAAGATATTTTCAAGGAAGATACTTGGGCGAGAGGGTGAGAAGAAAACCTAGCTTGCTGACAGAAACAGCAGGATTTTGAAAGTGTTTTGGTTATATTTATTTAGAGTAGAGGACCATAAATATATCGTATGTCATYGTAGATATTTTTGAGGTTGAACAATATAGGTAATAAATGAGACTGCAGGAAGTAGAGGCCCCTGTTAAAATAAATTATCTGTAGCTACACCTACTGCTGTATGTAAGGTGAAGAGAGTATTTGGCAGTTGCCCAAGACCCCACAGGTCTTGAGTGCCCTTAATGACATCTCTTGTRTTGTCWATGGTTACAGAGAATGCAGATAGCTTGGGAGGARAATGAATGAAGTCAATATWTCCTGYGTTATATTTAGGCTGAAATCMAACAGGAGWGTTGACGTCCTAGAGGTAGCAAGAATCAGAATGAGAAAAMTACTTTTTTTGGAGGAGCAATTATTCTCATGAAGGTAACAAAAATTATGTGAGAAGATGATGTCACGTACAGGAAGGTACAAAAGGGTTTGTTTTTTTTTTTTTTTTTAAAAAAGAGAGATAGTTCTGTGGTCACCTGAGGGAGATTTGCAGAGAATAAGAGGAGCAGTGTCAAAGGAAAAAATAAAGACTAACCAAGGAAGGCAGGCATCACAACAAGGAAAGGGATACAAAAATCAGAGAGATTATAACTGCCAACATCAAAAGCAGCACTGGAACAGATAAAGATGGAATGGAAAGTCTGAAGTYTGACCTGGTCTCCTGGAGAGTGCAAGCATGGTCTCTGCAGCCATAAATAGCATGACAGTTAAAAGCCTAGTTTCATCCAAATCTCAAATGTTGCTGCTGCTCTGCACTGGTATTTAGCATGTTTCATCAGACTATTATTACTTTGCAGGCTGTTTAATGTGTGTGGGAGGTGTGCAACATTTGAAAAATACATAAGAAAGCTGCACATAGAGTATGTTCTGCTTTAAGATATGAAAGTTTATTTGGCTAAAGCTCTAAGGCAGGTGATAGAAGTGCTATTGTGCAGCAGCTCTACAGCAGTTGTTCTGCTATAGGTATGGTAGCTTAAAGAAAAAAAAGGAAGGCAAGATTTATGGAAAAAAAGATAATAACTTTTTATTAAACCAGCCAGTGTACTTAGGGAGGAAAAAATAAAAGCAAGATTTAATTGCACAAGACCTTCATGCCTGTGAAATCTGTATGATTGTTTTGCTTTAACAGTTAAATAAAGAATTTTAAAAGGCTTAAGATTTTACCATAAAGTCCCTTACCAGGTTATGAGAAAAACCTGAAACTTGCCAGGTGTTCAGCATTTCTACTCTTTATCTATTTTTTCAAGAAACTTAAASCAAATATTTATAGTAAGAGAATTCAACAGCTTTCCCAAGTGCTATTTACACTTTTGCCAACAGATGGAAGTAGATTCAAAGAAATTCTGGACTTCTGGTTTTAGCACAGTTTCCAGGGCGCTAAGACTTACTTCACAGAACCACAGAAATATGATAAAATAATATCTTCAGGATGTAAAGGAGACATTTTCTTACCAAATTTTTAACAGCCTGTTTATGTATAATCCCACAATATGGGAGTTCTGATTATTATTATTATTATTATTATTATTATTATTATTATTATTATTATTATTATTATTATTTTTTTGAAGTATGTCACTTATGATTTTTAGTATCTTTTCAGCAAGGACCCAACTGAGTTTTGGGACACTGTTGAAAAACAGACATTGTTCAAATTTTTGACATCATTGTTGTCTAATCTAAAGAAGCTAACTGGAGAAAAGGGAGGAAAAGAAAGTGTTTCATCATTTTCATAGATGTAGGGTAGACAAGTCTCAGAGGGAATGATATCTCTCTCATACCTTTTTTTTTTTTTTTTTTTTAAAGCCAAGCCTCTCGAATCCTGTGSCATATGCCATGATACCACCCATTCCCTAACCATCCCATAAAATGGTGTTTAGGAAGAAGAACACTCAGAAGTCTCTCCAACAGRAAAGGTTGTTCATGTCTTGTGAGGTACCAAGGTCACCTGGTTGGACATCTTCTACCAAAGATCAGAAATGAAGTGACCTTGAGTTGAAAGCTTCCAAAGTTAGCGAAGTCTACCGTTTATCATATTTTCAGGTGAATACATTTGCTGGTACATATCTTTGACTATAATGCTTACTGTCTAGTCCAAATGAAGCTTGGGGGAACTACGTGGTTATAAATAGCTTCTCTTACTCCAGAGACTGGTCTAAAGCACTGATGCATCATTAAAGATAAATAAATGTTTTGGCTAGYCACAGTGCTGAATCTCATAGCTTTCAATATATGTAGATAGATTCATCTGCTCTACTTTTCAATTTTGGGTGAGGAGACTAGTCCTATGGACTTCTATCCATCGTCACTGAAGAGAAGGAAAGCAATTTTCAACAGAGCTGTCTTAAATGTGAAACACCATCTTATCATGCCTCCTTTTCTCCCTTAACGACAGAAACAGCTGCACAACCACCCTAGGCACCTCAGATAATCAGTAGGACACCTTTCAGACTGAAGGGCATAGTCCTGATTAACACATTTTATAAAAAAAGATGCAGCAAAACATATTTTTAAAATGATTTTCACTATTTTACTGGAATATTTTGGAGTACTCCAAGGTCACTTATTAAGTTAATATTGTCTAAAAATTGAAAATTGTAAATATTGATAAAAAGCAGATATTGCAGTCCTGTGTGATTTGTTACATTCTGAGCTATTTATAAAATGATCTGTTTCGATAATAACTCCTTATMAAAAAAAAAAAAAAAAAGAAAAAAAAGACAACTCAATGAAATCTCTCAGAAAAATTTGGGTTAATTACAACAATACAGCAATTACTGGTGGAAATATTCCATTGTCAAAAAATATTCAAGTACCTATCATACTAATATGAAAGGACTTTTGCCAGTATCAAATTTCAGCAAAACTTCATAAACATGCCCCAATACTGCCCATTTTCCAAAGAGAAGCAATGAAATAAGTCACTCAGTTGAAATTCCATACTAGATTTGTCACCTCTTTAAAGAAGTGGCCAGCACATCAGTACTATCATCTCCTTCACTCTTTCTGTAAAGCATCTTGTGAGGATGACAACCACAAGCAGTTGGAATTTCAACTCTGTCTCCTCGCATGAGGTGATATTTACTGAACAAATTGTAAAATGTGGGAAGGTGAACCAACATCTCATCATCATGGACCACTGCCCCTTTTTTCTTCCTATCTTTGCGCAGGAATACCAATAATTTGTACCTCTCAGTATGAATACTCTGGCTCTTAACTTTTGTTCCCAGAATTAAAAACTAGCATCATTATCAGGAAAATCAATTTGTATTAGCAATTGCTAAAAACATATTCCTATTTTATTAACAAATATTTTTTTCAATATGGTAGAATAAAAATCTAGTTAATGATTTCTCTTCTGTGTGCTCTTAATATAGAACTTCCAAATCTCATTAGTAGAAACAGCCATTAAAAAATACAACACTAATAAAGTCCAATGGAAAACTGCTGACAGAGTTACATAGAGATACATTTCAGTGCAAATGTGGTTACTTTCATAATCCCAATAGAACATCAAATAAAGGTCTTATATACCACTATCATCACCAATATGGACCCTCGACAGCTTAAACASTATAGGGATGCATTTTTTGTTCTGGGAATAGAGGCTGTCCAGCAGCTTGGTGGATCCCATTTTGACATTGAGCTTGATGAGGATTCTGAGGATTCAAAGTTCAAGTGTAGCCCTTAAATCTGAAGGGTTTTTCTTCCTGTGCAGGTTACCTTACCCACTAATGCAGGCAGAAGGGGAATATTTCTTCCTCTTTCTCAGCTTTCAAAATTCATACATTCTGCATCAGAAAAAGAAGGGTTTTTTTCTTTGCTGATGGCTGCATTTCTATCCAATTCCTAATGACATAAGTATTGAGAAATATCTATAGGTTCAAACTCCCTTTTCTGTTGGAAATATATATATATATTACTATCAGATTAGCATCCTTACCCTGGGCCTCCATGTTCTCTTATGGGCTTATGGGCTAAGGCGTCRCTTAGGTAAGAGATGGGAGATAATTTACTATTATTTTCGCAGAACAAAGCTATACACTTTCTTATAGGAACATATATTTTAGAGAGTCGGAAGAGAAAGATTCCTTAAACATTATATAAATCTTCTGAAAAGCTGAAGGCTAAGAGCAAAGCGAGGTAATGTGTTTATAGAGATATGTATTGACATACCTCTTTGAAGATACCTCTTTGGGGAGCCTTCCCTGGGCACCAGGAAGGTAAACAATTTTGATAATGTAACAGAGAAAGCATGACTAGGAAGTAGGAATGGGTTAACTCACAAAGACAATTAAAGGTAAACATTAACACCTACATGTCAGTGAAGATAAGGAGGAATGAAACAAGGAGGAATGGCAGACGCTTCCAATCCTGGTCTGCTTCCTGCTCATATTTTTGTCAGACACACTTTGCACAAGCAGTACAAGACAGACAGTTTCCCCTTGCTCTTGATGTAAGCTCCAATGCCATAAGAAGCTGCTGTTAACMCAAGAAACAACTCCAGGAGGAAGCAATGACTCATCGTAACGTGTATGACAGCTATTCCAAAATAACAATTGTTATTACTATGCAGCAGTTTACACTAAACCTTTAGCAAACTTCAGTACTGAGTTGATAAGCCAGCTGAGCGATGAGTTTATTTCCTTTTGAGATAATGTTGAACCAAGACTAATAAACAGAGCCCAGAGAGAACTCTGCATCTGATCCTTTTTTTATTTCAGGGAGGATGTATCTTATAATGCTGTGTGTGGCAGTAGTTCAGTTGTAATTAGACAAGAACTGATATATTATTTCCTTCAGTGAAGTACAGAGCCACTTCTTACTAGCAGAGCTAATTAGGCAATAAGGAAGGTATCATGAAAAAATAATGACCACTTCACTAGTCCCTAGAGTTACTTAGATCGTGTGGGGTAGAGGGTTGCAAACACAGTTAAGATGTTTTGTTCATTCCAGATGGTAGCTTTGAAACCAAGGCAAATGAAATTATGCTTGGGCATAATGACCCATATTTTCAAAGGGATGGTATATAACTCATCTGCATTTCACTTGAAGYAAAGGCCTGTTGGGTTTCAAAATAGCTTTACATATCTATCTAATAATGCTTTCTCTTAAATGTGGCAAAAGGGTGATTGGAGTTTCCAGAAAGGAAAGCACCTTGGTAACTAGACAAAACCTATGAAAAAACCCTTGGCTCATATCCCTAAAAGGTTTTCAAATGCTGTGAATCATTTTCCCCATCAAAAACATGTTTATTATCTTACTCCTTAGTATTTTATTTTTACTTTTTTTTTTTTTTCCCCTCTCAATAGGTGAATCTGTACGAACTGGAGGCCCTTGCAACAAGTTGGTGCCACAAGTACTGAGAAGGGCTATTAAAGATTTTCAGTTGTTGGGAATTTTCCATTTCAGCCTTTCTGGTTTTAAATATACGAGCATGAGGTTATTTATTATTTACAGTATAATTTGTTTTATTATCTTTCATTACTCCTAGCATCAGTAGATGAAGACTGTGATGCTGGGAAGCCCCAGCATCTTCCTGGAGTCCCTATCCTTTTACCATGCATTATAAATCACGTAATGAATTACTAAAGGGCAGTCTGTATTTTTCTGGACAAGTTAGACACTGTAATACGTCTAATGTTTTCTTAAAAGACCAAAATGCTGACAAGGCCAGGGAAGCTTTTCAATAACTCTGCAGTGTGCAAACTATGTAAAGAGTGACCTCCAGGTCTTAGATAAGCTCAGTGTGGCTCCAAGTGAGTCCGATGGAAGACAAAGGCTTTTTGGCTCATCTGCCTTTACAGACCACAAGATTCCCATTTTAATAGTAATGTTTTATTTATAGAGCAGCTACCTACAGGGATAAACCTGGATATATTGGACACTGTGTAWGAATCCCTTCATCTTTTCTTTTTCACACCAGCAGGTTTTCGATCTTCCTTTGCTTGCCCCAATTTTTTTTTTACATAAAGTCCCGTCGTCTCCATCACTCATTTTCCTCTCCAGCATCCCTACAGCTCTTTTCCTCCCAGCTATTCTATTTTGAGAAAGAGACTTCTTTATCAAAATGGGATAGTAATTTGTCTTGTCTTTTAATATAATAATGGTTTTGCTAAACACTGAAATAGAGAAGGATGGATCTTCTTTCCCCAAAAAACATATGTCTTTGAAGCAACAAATCCTGGACTCCATCTCCCAGGGCTTGAAGTGCTCTTTAGCAAGCACTGTGTCTTTTGAAGAAATGTAACCTCTGTTGAATATACAAGCCCTGGACTTATTTCACTTCATTTTCAGGTCTTAATTGAAGCATGTGGTTGTCACAGGTTTCAYCTGTGCAACTTATCATCAGAGCAACTTATTCAAGCAAAGATCTGATCCATCACCTGGAAACATCTCTTTAGGCTGTGAAGCATGGGAGGAGTCCATCCAGGATGACCACCTTCCTCCCTGAGACACCTCATGTAGATGGGACAAAACTTCTTCCCAGTGCTCATTTCTGAGCACTCTTCATTGACSAAAATACCTCTCTCAACTGACTAGGAGAACTTCATTTTCCATTGCACTGCCCAGGAGACAAACATATTACAGGTTTGCTTTTGTATCAGGTAGTTAAAAGCACACAGAAATCTGTAACACCCTCCCTCCTCACACATCATCTCTCACTAAATTTAGCTATTTTTGTTCCACAGTATTATTATTATTCATAAGACTTTCTTAAAWGGGAAATTAATAAGAAAATAATACATTACACTCCTTCTGTCAGACAGATRTGTGAGGGGTTTGGTGGAACACCTCCAGCATTCACGTGAAAACCTCACTATTTAGTGCACTTTATTTTAGCACCACTTCTCTCAAGAAATTCTCGCTGCAATTAATTCAATCTATCTAAATTTAAAGCATACTAATTAGGCAGACATCAAAAGAGAAAATCTATCCTTCCAGGAAATTGGAGCCTTAAATATAACTCATATAATTTAACTGTTTGGAAATTTAAAGGGGAGGGACGTATTTCAAGACATAGGTTTCTTGGCCTCTGTAGATAGATACTCACACTCTCACCTCCATAAAAAGAGAAGTGGTGGTCTGATGGACAATATGATTTCCGCCATATCCTTGACTTGTGCAGAACCAAGAGGGCAAATGGATGTTCCTTGTCCCACCAAACTCGTTAGTTGTGAAGCAATTACTCTGGYTGTCTTCAGTAAAAACTTAAAGGAATCATAATGTGTTCCCTGTTTAATCAATAAACAATTGCAGCAGTTTTTAATGTCACACAAATCCTGAAAAGTGARTTTCAGAAGTTTCTGTGAATAGCAAATGGAAAATCTCCTATGTTTGCTCTTTGATTGGAGGAAGCTCGTTAAACTCAAGCAGATTGTTTGAAAATATCCTCAGAAAAAGTTCTCATTGATGATCTGATTTTTTTTTAAGCTAGTAATGATATAAAAGAAAATCTGYGAGGATTTAAATAAAAATTAATGGATTCATAAGCTTTCCTCTGCGCCGTAGCTCAACCCTGTGACAGAAGCTGCCCTATCAATTTTTTAAACTGGAACTGCTCCAAACTGCTGGCCCAACAACTGACCTGAAAACTGCTTCTTTTCTTCTATTTCAGCAGATTATAAAATCTGAGCAAATTATAATAAAGGAAAAGGCATTTCCATGGAAATTTGCTGTTTTATTTTCTTGTCCTATCTCCAGCTCCCAAACATAACTTTCAATTTCTAAAATTTGCAAAAGTCCCAGATGTCTGTCCGGAAGAAAGTTGCTAGATGAGGCAAAGTGTCCATGATCATTAAAAATTAAGGCTGGTAGATGATATATTCCACATTCCCCCTCCTCTTCACCATCCCTGACACTGTAATCATGTCACAATGAGAGGAGGGAATATGGATGGCATGACACAAGGAAAATAGCATCCAAAGACTCTTTCATTCAAATGAAGTTTGGAATTGAATAAGCTGACAGATCAGATAACGTGCAGTTAAAAAGATTCAGTTGACCTGCACCCTAACAAGGGAATATCAAGCCGAATGAATGCCATAGTATGTGATTTATGGCCTAATCTCCTCAAATATTTTTCTTTTCCCACCAACCACACTTAAATTTACATCAATTTATTCCAGTGTTAGTGAATCTAATATATACTGTAATATGCGCTGGGTTTGAGGGGGCAGGTATGAGATCTAATTACTTTACTAGCTAGTATAGAGGATAACATTGGAGTTGTCAGATTAATGTCAACCTTAAAGACATACAAGCAATTACCATTTTTTATGGCTTGTGTTTTTCTACATGGTGTGCTTTGCGATACTTGAAACTTGAAGAAGTTTTTTCCCATCATTATTATTAGTAACAAAAACCACCCCACCCCTAGCCATACTAAATGACATTTCTAAGTAATTTACTCTTTTGGCTCTTTATTTAGATGCACACAGCTTTAGCAGTAAGTATTTTTAATATGATGGCTGAATAATAGGGCTGTGTTTAGGCGCCACCTGCACTCACAATTAGATTGGGTGCATACAGTACCTGCACTGCAAAGAAATCTCTCTGATCAGTCTGCAGTCTCTCACTATGCAGGAAAGAAAAAAAAAAAAAAAAAGGACATTTGAAGACTTCTCCRCATCACAAGTCATACCAGGATCTCAAATTTTGGCACCCCCAGGCTTCTGTTTTGATTAATTATGTGTGTAAAATAGTGCTGATGCCTTCATCAATCTATTACTTTGATCCTCAATAAAGAAAATCGGTCATGTTAGTTGCAAACAAAACATGTTTCTTTCAAATGTTTCCTCATCTCAATTGTTTTATGGACGGACTTTTCCAAGGGGAAATCAGCAAGATCCCATTCCATACTGACAATTTTGCAAAGTTGCTCATGCATTTCTGTGCTCCCCTAAGATAATTCTTGGCATGTGTCATACACAAAGACACTTGGGAGTCCTTTGAAATCATTGTCAATCTAGGTCCTACGGTCTGATCATAAGTTTTCATTGTTAAATAATATTTATAGGATTTCCTACTGAGTTGCTCCAAAACTCMTATATAGTCAGGGCTCTTTCAATCAGAAGTTTAGATCAGAATCACCRTTAAATACCTCATTTACAACCTTAAGGTTCTTTTAATCTTTCTTTTCCCTTAAAGCAATCAAATGAAATTCAAGCTGTCAAAATTACTATAAAAAAAGAAACAAGCACCATTTTATCACAGAAAACTATTATTTAAGTAATTATTTATGAAGCACAATTTTGTGATGTATAAAGTGGAAGTTTGGATAGAAAACCGTTCTGTAAACTAACATGGTGAGGAATTGTATCCTCATAATTCCTGCATATATTTTATTATAATTTGTATTATATTTTAGAATTTAAATTATAATTTATAATATATTATAAATATAATGTCATACATATTATATAAACACATACACATATATATTTATGTGCGTGTGTATATATATATATATACACACACAAATATATATGCCTAAGTATTAACCTGTAAATATCATCTGTTGTTTTGATGTACAGATTCCTGCAGCATCTAAGACTTTTAGAAGACAAATGCTTAGTAAAGCAGAATTGAATSAAATTTTTGGTTGTAAAGAATTATTAGGTAACATGGCTCAAGGATATGGGGTGATTTTAGTAATCTATATCCAGTGGAATAGCCATCAGTTAKTGACTTAAATTCAGTAATAAAATATATATTTAAATAGTTTTTTATTCATGCAAATAACCTATTTGGCAATGATGGTAAATGAGGAAATTTTAAGTGTATGTATCACAGCTGTCAGATCAGAAATCTGGAATCTAATCATGTCATTGCATTTCTCCTTACACTTCTTCTTTTCATCATTATTTTGGCACTTCCTGTGGTTAATCTGTCACATTAATTAGTCTCTGTAAATCTCTGTTGTTCTTTTCATAGATTCAACTACTTTACTACTCATTGGGGGGATTCATACATGATGTGTTTTGCTGTAGCCTGCTACACATCCCTCCCTCGTCTTATCTCATAGAGTTAAAGATAGCTCCCTATTAGGCAAACAAATCTTAACTCAAACTTCAGGAATCTATGAATTAAATATGGGAGTTGGGAGTTTGGTTCCTGATACAACCATCTTGATTGACAAGTTTAGAATGCTAAAATAACAACGACAACAAAATATGACTTGTTTTTAAACATTTATGCAATTTCAGGACAAGAAAAAAATAACAAYAATTGCACCATCTGCTTCTATATTGTATTTGTTTTTTTCAAAAAATGAGTAAGGGAAAAATTATCAAGGAAAGCAAGGAAAAAATGTAATMTTTGAGGATTAGAATTCATTCTGTCATAACTGCAAACTAAATYGAGTGTGGAAAAAGTTGGCCTATAGTTTTAAATTCCAAGAATTTTAAGCACAGTATTAATCAAATACCACACATATAAGCTGGAGGAGTTCCAGGTTCCCTATAATATAGCTAAAAGAAATTTGTMTAAGGTCAGGATATGTATGTAATCGGTTTAAAGAACTTCCCTCTGCTTATTTTCATAGAAGTCCAAAATCGACAAACTTTTCTAGGAATATAAATATTTATTTATTYGTTATTAAAATATATCATCTAGTTTCTTCTTATTAAGAAATAGGACAAAATAATATTACATTGCACAATTTAGTTTGAAAATAAGATGCAGCATAGTTTCGTTTAGGAAAAAACCACAGTGTTAGCATCTTATTCTAATAACCACAACATTATTGCTCACTTAAATACTTAAAGGACTGTGTTTATGACAAGAATTTCCAGGATCTTTAAAGTAAAAGGAAAGCAAATATTACTAAGCATTAATGCTATCCATTTGAACTAAAAATATCACAAACAGCTGAATGAAAAAGGCTAAAAGTAAATTCATAGRAAAATAAACAGTGAAGTTTTTTTTTTAATGTTTCAATGAAAAGATGAAACATCATTCATTTACAAATATATATTTCTAGTATAAAAATTATCKTTACAAGGTTCTCAAAACAAATTATTTACTCAAGACTAATCAACACCTCAGCTGTTTAGTTGAAAAGAACACTGACAAATTAAATGTGATTTTCAGGTAAAATTGGAAAATTACTGAAAAAAAATCATTCAAAAGCTAGATCGATGAAGCCAACTCCACTTCTGTGTAGCTGTGTAGACCTAGTTTTTTCCCTTTTGCTCTACAAGGCATGTACATAACTTCTTAACTAGTCTATTTCGTTACCTGAAAACCAGACATTTTTCACAAYGGCGAGCTCTGTCCTTTAAATTCAACTTCCAACAGGATTTGACATTTTTCCGCTGGAAATTGAACATTCCTACAGCAGCTTCAGAGCAAAACCGTTTCAGTAGTGCTGGTGGAAATTTGCAACAAGCTCTACTTCCAAAGTCCCAGCCTGGGGGTGTGTGACTGAGATTGTACTACACAGTAATACGAACTGAAGCATGAGATGCCTTCTAATTCTGCAGTCTCTAAAAATGAACACAATGCCATCATTGAAGCGTTTGCTCTACTACTTGTGCAGATTTGTGAAGGATTAAAGAAGTATTAGTAAAGARAAAGATACACAAATGTTTCAGGAGCAAATGACATGTAATTGGAAGGAAAGCCTTTGAATAGTATGCAATAGATCTGACAAGATTTGCTTTAAGACAAACTGAATAAAGTGTTTCAAACTGTATTTAAATGGAGTGAAAAGGATGATTTTCTTCTACAGTTTCCCCTTACAATTGATATGCTGGTGTTGGCTAAAACCAGCTTCATGTTTACTGCTTCTTGCTGAAGACACAGTAGTGAGTAATATTGAGCCCCAGAGATGCTGCAGCTTCCTAAAGCCTCCTTTTAGTGGAGATGGGCCCTGTGAGCAGCTGAAGGTGGCTTAATCTGCAAGACCTTGGCCTGAAAATACTTGGGAATATTCTCAGCAGCAATTCCTGGTCTCTGTAGAGAGCTGGTCTGCAGAGCTGCRGTAGGAAGCAAGCTCCTCCAGCATGGCTGTGATGGTGTTTAAAACACTTTGGAGTTTAAAACACACTCATTGATCCCATCATCACTGTTCTGAGGAGCTGTGGCTAATCACCTCCCTGCTCTTAGCTACTGACTCCCAAATGAGATCCAGGAACTGAGCAGGTTTGGGAACAAAAYTCTTGTCTTTTATCTTTGTGACCACATGGCATAAGCATATATGAACAAGGTGTTTGTGTGCCCATGGTACAGATTACCTTATACATATATGAGCTGACACTTTCTGGCCATCACAGGTGGATGCAAGGTCAGAAGGTATGTTAGGAAGGTAGAAAAGATTTGGTGCTGTGCTAAACTTCTCCAATACTACAGAAACAAACAAACAAAAAGCAGAACTACAGTTAGGAAAAATCATCCAAATCAATTACTATTTATGTATTATGTTACATCATTTCACAAATGATAAAGTGGAGAGGCCATATTTATTTATCAAAAATCACAATAATTTGTCTCTAAGCAAATTACGATTGGAAATATCCTTTCTAATTAGATTTTTAATGACTAATCCAAGACAGCCATAAAATCCCCTGCTTTTATAAACGTAGTTGGAGCAGGWTGTGAAGTTTCTGTCCGGATTATTTGTTATTGCTGTAAAGTTGCTAGTTACTGTTCTCAGGGTTGAACCATAGGAACATATAGTGCAAATATCCTCTTCACTACAAAGTCACATAGACTGGCTTAAATCACCAACCTCTCTGATTTAAAGGTCTATTAAGCCACCTGACTGCACTGAAATCGATTAGAAGCAATCTTCTGACCTGTTACTGTGACTCAGCTAGGAGGATGGTAATGAACTAATGGTGGTCAACAATACTCTTAAATCTCAGCAGTTGCTTTTGTAGAGATTGTGTATTTATGCCCTAATCTCCTGGTGTTGAATACAGTCTTAAAGTGTTCCAGGATGTGTTAGATAGATGTCATTAGCATCTAGCATTTGCTATTATAAATGTCACATCAATTAACATGTATGTGTGTGCTTATACACAGCATTTTATAAAGACTCATTATATGGCAAAAATGATATCCTCCTTCTTCCAGATTATTGACATATGCTGCCTGTCGGCATTTTTTTAGAGAACAAACAATTTATAAAATRTTGGTAAGTATTAGGTAATTCTGCGTTCAAAGTGCAGGACACTTCATTTTTAAATTCCTCACTATGAGCCAAAATTCAACTTTATCACTGTAAAACTTGCAATATATCCATTATCTCCAGATTAAAGCTAAAAGCTTTTGATATGACAAGCAGGCAATTCATCCTGTTTRTCATCTGGCAGCTAATTCCCTTCTCCTCATGCTGCAATCGTGGAGTACAAGTGTTCATTTTGTCACACTAGCTTTACCCTGCCTGAATTTCTTTCCTTAATGCATGTTTGTATTAATCTCCAGATTGTCTTCAAAGTGAGAAGGTGGATTATGTCCCTGCCAAAATTTTAGCACTTCTAAATGATTGATATAATCTCACTGGAGCTCAGAGAGGGTTCTTTACCCTTCCATCAATCTATTTTAAACAGTGAGCAGAGTGGGGGAAGTGGGGGGGAACAGAGATGGAAAGTAATTACTTTTAGCAATAAAATGTGTAGCTAGAATATCCATCTTTGACTTTAATTTTATAAATTTTCATTTGCCTTTAACTACCCTGCTAGATGATATACCAGTATCCAGAGCAGTAATTAACCAGTTACCATATTTCTACATTCTCCTCTGACCAGATATCATGGAGACAGGTGAAAGGTAGATGCACATTGGGCTTTGCAGCTGCAAACTAATTACCTGGACAATGACTTTGTTCATGGAGTAGAGGACTTCTCACTTCAAGTAGACTTCAAGACATGTAAACGGTTCCTCTACTATAGTCCAGGTAGAGAATAGGTTGGTTTTGGGGGTTTTTTTGGGGGGGTTTTGGTTTTTTTTTTTTTGTTTGTTTGTTTGTTTGTTTGTTTTTCAGAAAAATGAAATAGAATCTACACAGATAGTCCTGTTTTCTTTTTCAGACTACTCAGATGAATGTCAGATGATAAAAGATCCTCTTCTAAAAATACGACATTGTAGTGCCCAAACACCACAGAAGCTAATAAGATCTTTAGCAAATTACTGAGTTCCTTGCATCTCAGTATTTAGTTCCACCTTTTCTTAGAGGTGAAGTTAAATTCATAGATTCTGTCAGAAAACTATTGCCATAACCAACTGCACATGCTAGAGGAAATATTTGCAGTATGTGTGCCCCAGCACCTATTTATTCAGTGAGGTTTGTTGAATAGGGGGTGACGGTAAAACCAAAGGCTGTGAGACAACCATAAATACTGGGGGAATAAAGCAGTGCTTGATGACCAAAGTTACAAGCTCTGAGATGTTGTTACAATCCCCCTCAGAGGTGATGATYATTTCAGTTTCAGCTCTTTCAAGTTTACAGAATTCAACATTTGACCAGTCACAATGAGTTTCCTTTTACCTGTAACCAGGGATCTGCTGAGCAAAATGCACACTTCATCATGTCAAAATGAATACAGAAAGCATCAAAAAGGGGACAAGTCCTATAACCACCAACTGCTACTAACCAGCTACATCCRAGTACTTACAGCTCCTCAGCCTGAGGCTTTGCCCTGCTGAGATAAGCTGCTCTGCCCACAGGCATCCCAGAGCTGCCCTTTGCAGAGCTCTAGAAATATAAGAACGTAGCCCACACCTTCTCACAAAGTCCTTTGAGTCTTTTCCCTCTTAAAGGACATCTTCCCCCTCTTGCTCTTCCCCACCCCCAACCTACTGAGAAAAGACACTCAGTTCCCTTTTGAAGCTTTTATTTTTAATGCCCTGTTTTTTCATCTGAGTGTAAGAATGGAGGATGATTGAAGAGCTGAGACCCAAAGACTCTTCAATTTTCCAAATTGGTTTAATTTGATGAAGAAGGAATGTTACATTTTGTTAAATTATATTATGATAAAGAGGAGCTGGTAGCTTCTCAGCATGAATCTGAAAGCAAATTATTTCCACAAAAAAGGACGATGTATTTAACCAGACAAGTAATTATGTTGTGGTGCTACTATCTCCCCTGCTTCAGATTAGAAAAAGAATTCAATTATCACTCCATTAGATCAAAAAATAATTTTAGTGATACATTCAAATTGAATTCATTTATTCCTAAGCATGTTCTGGATTAACCTTCATGCATTTGGCTGATTAGAATCTTCAGTCAATACTTTTACTTAAAAATCTACATTAACTTGCTACAATTTTTTTATGCTAAAATATTCTGTTATTGATTTTTCTGATGCATTATATTATAAATCATATTTAATTTTCCAGATCAGATAAGTGGGTTTCTCACAGAGTTTAATAAAATCACTTTGTTTTTCTGTTATTTTGTTGTTTTCTATTATTTTCCTGTCTTGCTTTCCAGGTAGCAATTATATATTCATGACCTTTGGGGATGAGGTAGGGAAGTTTCCAGRGCAAAAAGGAAACCATATATTTCTTTTAAAATCAAACCTCAGCAGCTGTGTAGCTCAGCTTCAGATTTCCTCCTCCCTTYCTGAGCTTCATCACTGTGACAATTCCATGCCCCAGGTTTGTGCTCAGATCTACTTGTGTTACATAGTGTATCCTCCATATCCACATGATTGCTTTTGTATAGTTTTGTTGCACAAAAAGTTGGCTGCGAGAGCCTTAGAGATCAAGGACGTGGTKGTTGTGCAGAAAAGAGAGCCTATCAGCCACTAATTGGGCCAAAATACTTATATTAAAGCCAGCTGCCTTCATAGCATAGGATTTATCCTTGAAAGCTTTGGGTATTCCTGAATGACATTCCACTCAGTGGGTTTTTTTAATTTCTTGAAGCTCGATTACTTGAATAACAAGTAGTTTGGGGCTTGAGAGATTTTCAGATAGGTTCTTTATCTAATAAAATGGACCAATAAAGGGATGAATGTTTCATAAGAGATTTGATTCTATAAGAAATGTAAAAGCTCACACCATGACTGTACCTCTGAGCAAGTCTGTGTGTATATACATATGCATACCCAAAGTATACATGCACACACTGAATAAACTCCACTGACTGTAAAGACAGACCATGCAACTTCACAGAATACAAATTTGATTTTCATTGCTATAATTGGGTTAGAAGAATACCAGTCACTGGTTTTCTTCGACATTGATTTAAGCCTCTATAAGAAACAGAGGCTTACTTTAGTCCCAGTAGATCTATATTAGAATTACTTTCTTTTAGTGTTAGTTACCAGTTTGCAACTTAAGAATTACAATTTGGCTAGTTCTTAATTGGTCTGGAACATATTTTATTTTTACTATATAAATTACAGTTACATAGTTCCAATATTGCATACCACACAACTAGAATTTTGCAAAGTATTTAGTAAAGGTCCATGGCTATCAGTGTGCTTATGTAGTCAGCTCTCCCAAATTAACTTGAATTTCCAAAGAATGAAACCCAGCCCCACAATCTATGTTCTGTATGTCACAGAGCTTGTCATTTTTATACCTGTGTTGACACTGGCATTCCAAATGCTATAAAGAAGTTGCATCAACAGATCACAAAGCTCAGCCAGTGTGGACAAGTTTTCTAACCTCTTTGTCTTTAAAATCTATATTCTTAGAGACTATTAATATCCTCTTCTCATTAATAGACAAGTTTAATGAGGTTCGTCATCCTCAGAGGATGGGGAAGAATAACCTTTTACTTATTTTTAAATTCAGAATAGCAATGGATACTAAACACTTCTATGTTAATTAATACTTTCACTTTCTGTATTTTGTAAGGGTTATACATGATTATGATGGTATGTTCCAAATATACTTTAAATTCTTTTTATGTTTCCTTACCAGCATGCTCTTCAAGTTTTTCCTGTGGTGTTTTAAATTACCTAGTCCATTTTCTGCACTTCAAAAATCAATATAAGTTAGAAGTTATGGCTGTTTTTCTTTCTTTGTTGACATTTGTTATATTTTATTTCTATGTGTGTGAACTCTTTTTAGCAAAGTTGTTGTTATCCTTGCTAGTCAAATTTGGCTACTTTTAAACCCAATAAGAACTCCAAAATTTAATGGTTTCATTCATAATGTCGTATGAAGTTCAATAAGGAGGAGATGCAAGAGACAAAATATAGATTATTTTTTTAGCCAACAGCATTACTTATCAATTATATTCATATTTTGTCTCCAAATTGACCTATTTGGAAAAACTTGTGTAAGTTACTTGACAGTATTTGTTTGTCTCTATTTGAAATCCTTAGAAAWTAATCTACTTATACATTCATTTTTATCAGAAAAAGTGGTTGTTTGTTTACTGCAGTGCCTTTGTGTTAGTATATTACAGTCTAAGACTTCGGGAAACAAATGCTTTATGGAAAAGGGAAATCCTCAGCCTTTATCTGAGTAATCTGCAACTTAATTAAAACCTGTATTTTATAGAGATTCTTCCTTTGTTTTCCACTTTAACATCATGTTGTAAAAACAGATCCTTTTTGAAAGACACTTTTACATTGAATCACAGCACTCATCAGTGGGAAAAACTACCCAGATCTCTCGGGAACAAATCAGATAAGCATCAGGTGCCTTTCAGGTGTCAGTCCCGCAACTTTAACCAGCTTTATGACATTTTTGTCATTATAGACTCCTCAATAAACTTCTGGTTGCAGAGCTTTGACACAACGGCTTCTGAGAATCCTCTTTTCATCACTTTTTACGCTGTGTTTATTTACTTCAATTTAGTCAGTTGATATTGTTTGCTCTGCTGAATTTCTTTTTGCTGCTCCTCTTCATTCATACTCTTGATTTAACAGCTTTCTGATGTCTTCATGTAGATAGAACATCTTACCTGCCTGGAAACAAGCCAACCATGGATGCAACTCATCCCATTTGTGCTGGAGTGGTGTCAAGTTCAAAACCTTCACCACCATTTCTCTTAGGTAGTAGCTCAGCTCTAATATTTTCTGCTTCATCCAGTTCCTTACTCATACCTTGGGGCTGAGGAATCTTTAGAAACCCAGTTAGACTTTCCTAACTCTTCCAGTGTCCCCCAAGCCTGTTGTAATGTATGGATATTCACAATGCAAGATTATTGATTACAGTATGTATCATCACCAACAAATTTACCAATTTCCATTAAAAACAAAGAAATAAACAAAAAACATTATTTAATCTTCTAATCATATATSTTTTTTCCATGTCAGAGAAAAAGTATTCCAGGCTTCCTGCCTTTTTTTCTTCTGTACTACTTCTTTATAATGTCAGGATTTCCCGGCATGACCTACAGCTTCTTTGCTCTCTCCTTTGAGAAAGGATGAACAAATAATTGAGAAAAAAGCAGAACTTTGCATCAGATTGACAGCAATATGCCTTTCTCAAATTATTGTTTTCCATTAGGTTTTTTTGTCTGCTCTTATCTGCTCTGATCCTTCTGTTCAAAGCAGCTCTGGTTCAAAGCATCTCTGACAATAATTTTTTGAAGTAATTTTTCAAAGAAACTTATTTTATCCAGAACCTACACAACATGGCAACTTGTGCTTCCAGACCACATAATTTCTCCCCAGCATGGCCACTAGAATTTTTGCTTTGTGCCTTATAAAACTCCCCTGACTTGCAGCTGAGAAGAAAACATTATGTGTCAGCAGTGGATCACAGCATTTTTCCYCCTCACTGTTTGAATTGGCTACCAGTTGCAAAGTCCAGCACAAAATCAAGGGAAGCATCTCTTTAATCTCCCATTTATAGCTTCTATTCACCGGTCCTGTATGTTGGGTCAATAAGGGACTCATTCAAATCTGAATGTTGCTGTTTAGTTTTGCTACCTTATCTAACTACAAAGTGTTTGAGCTCTTTTGCTTGTTATACAAACAGCTTGAGACTGAGTCATGTCAAAATTTCCCCAGAGTGAGTGACTTACAGATGGACTCCTCACAGCTTCCCTTCATGTATTTTAACCAGACTGTGGGTGCAGGCAGTTTCATCAGCAGCAAGAAACATAACCTGGGTAGCTACATACSCATAGCTGGATAAAACCTCCTCTTGTGTGGGACAGAGTCAGGAGTGTCTAGGGAATTGTTTCTCTGTCTATCACTATTGCAATGAAGCTTCTCCGTAGGCAAAGTTACATGCTGATGGTCGCTTTAAAAAGTTGCCATTTGGAAGCAACAAGCAGCTTGTGTTTCTTGGTATTAGCCTGAGGAGAAATATACTGAAAGCTGATTAGTCTTAACRTACACATGGAGAGCAGGGCAGTTGAGATGCGGCGTGAGAGCAGTGGGTGCGATGAGAGGACGCTCTGAAATTTCTGAAACTCTTCCCTTAGGACATGCTAGCGTTTTGCATCCTACATCTCTTTGGAAAATACATAGCAAAATCCTTCATATTCTAAGAATTTTTTTTTTCACTGTGTGAACACTTACATGTGATGAACATTAGGTCCTTAGCTRTGTAAATTATTCCATGTCTTCTGCAGCTTTTCCCCCTTCTATGATCCCCGCTTTATTACAGTTTCCCATTACAGGAGGAAATGTGGTGTCTTTTCTCCAGGCTCTGCCTTCCCTTTRTGGTAAACATCCCACCTAGATTTTGTGCAATTCAAGGACTTCCACAACAACATTGTTTTAGAATTCTTGTAATGCTGCATGTTGACAACTCAGTGTTGGCACCAGCACGCTGAAGATTACAAAGAGCACTGCACAGGCATGGCCGTTATGCTTGATGTTATATGTCTTAATGCTTGCATTTCAAGGGCATTCTTTTTCTGGCCCCAAATAAGAATGAAGTCTATCTCTCCAGACTTATATTTGAATCACWGCAATCTGTCTGAAGGAAGGAAGAAAACTGTAATCACTGAGTTTCTTTTACAGACACACACACACAAAAATAAAGAAAAAAAGGAGAGAGTTTTGTATTCATTGAACTAAGCACCCTGCATGACACTGCTCCGTTTTAATTTAATGCCATTCCACCTCCTCCTTCTTTTGTCCTGGCAGAGTCAATTATAACCACAGATTGCTACATGGAATTGTAGCACTAGGGAAATTGTTAACACCTAGCCGCTCTGGCACAAGATCACACTAAACAGCTTATTAAGATTCAGCCATCAGCTCTGATGAGTAACATGCAGCAAAGGGTTGGGATTTACTTCCAACTCATTTAATTACAGAAATCAATGAATTCAGAGAGCAAAGCCATGAACAGGAAAATGAACCCGACCCGACCAACATTTCATTTGGGATCTCAAGGTATTACAAGAAAGGTTGTCTCAGGAATCTATTAAATGTTGAGTGCGGGATCAAATAAAACAGTGATAACAAAAGTATACAGATTTTTACAGTGATAACAAAGTATTTGCAATATTTTATAAATAATATTGCAAGAAAATAAAGTGCACTTGCTCTGGAATAAGTGTATCATAGATTTCTAGACAACCAGAAGTCTAATTGATCTCAATAAAGGAGGTTTTGTTTACATTTCCATAGCTACTTAAGGACTGCCTTACATCTAAACCCTGGAARACAATGTAAAGAGAATGTTCATTCAAAACTGCCCATTCAGCCTCATTATATTAAGAATCTGGTCCAAGTTGTTCTGGTGTAAGTCTTAATATAGGGCTGTCATTGAGATTAGAATRTTTAAATTCCACAAAATGAGAAAATTGATGAAAACACATTTTTTGTTTRTTTGTTTATTTGTTTYCCTCAGAGTACACRRRCTTGAARTAGCATGAAAGGATGCATAGATATAAAGTATATTTTAGTGTTTATAACTATGAGAGRTTCTGGTTTCACTACTGCCTGGCTGGCTCCCATGAAAGCATGGCACATATCCCATGGTTTCACAATTTATTCATTAAACTTTAATATGTCATATGCCTTGCTTTCCTGATGTCCCATTACTGTGTGATGCTAATGACAACACCAAATATGAGATTGGGCTTTGGAGAGAGCAAGTCCTCAGAAAAACAAAACAGTGCATAGAAAAACATGGGTACATATTAAAGAACATGAAGGAGGGAATAAGGACAAATTAGAGACTAAGAGTAACTACACTTAAAAAATGCAAACAGAAGTCCAAGAAATGCTAATCAAAAATGTCCTATTATGCAAATGTAGCAGTAATTACTGAGCACATGAATTTGAATCTCAGACAAAAAACAAAAAAAATCTGTAACAGCCAGTAGTGCCATACTGAACATTTGAGTAATTTAAGATATTGATTTGTATTTCTTTTGGAGCCATTTTCCACTCTGCCCCAAGTGCATCCTCACTGCGTACAAATGAAAAGCTCCCAAACACTTTGTCTGAGGTTAATAGGTTTGTTTTAAAAATTCTGACTAAGATTTAGCAAGTCAAATAGTCACTGAGCTCCATAATAAGGAATTACAGCATCAGGGCAGAAGTCAAAAGAAGATCTGAGTGAAATGAAGAAACTGGAAAGGTAATGATTAAAAGAAGGATTATACGAGAAAGTGAAATTAATTAGCTGGAAGAAGAACAGAAATAAGACAAATACTCCACTTTTTAGAGAGTTAAATATTTCATGCCTTCAGGTAGTAGTATTTTAATTCATTCAATTTTTTAATTCATATTGGTGAGGAAAAAATAATCAGTTCTTTTTTTTTTTCTTTTCAATGAAGTCATCAATGCTAAAATTAGGTACATGAAGACAATCACTGCAGAGCCTGACCATAACTTGATCCAATAAAAAATAATCTAGTAATCTTCTAATACTCTGTTAATGTTTTGAAGAATTAACACAATGTCTGTAGACAGCAGGGAAGAGGACAAAGCCATTGGCTACCTCAGCTGAAATTTGGTGTTTACTGGTCTTATTGTGGAGGTTTCCTGGCAAAGAAGCTGGGGTTAACTTCTGAGACCAAGTTTTTCTATCAGTTTCCAGTACATTTCAAATGCTGAGACAAAACTCATAGGCTTTTCCTCTGCCAGGAGCAGTATGGGATCATCAAAMGTTATGGCTGTGGCCAAAGGGGCATGTAACTTACAGGAAGATATATCACATGGCAGAAATTTATATTCCAAACAACACAGGAATAAATAAGTAGTTGTAATAAGATCTAACAGAAAAATTATTGCAACTCTCTCTCTCTTTTTTTYTTTAATAGAGATAGCAGAAAAATAAACAGTTCCATATACCACCAAAAGCTATAAAAGAGATACTTAAAAGTTTGATCCTGCGTTGCAATGCCAACAGCAGTTGCAGCTCTGGACTAATGCACTGATGTTTAGGTGCCTCCTTTGAACAGGTGACTACCAGCAGTTGATTTGGCTGTTACAGACTCGTGCCCCTGAGAGCAGCTATGGTGTGATTCTGTGGCCCAAGGGGTATTTTGCAGGGACACTCTAGACCCTGTGGCATATCCTGTGTAGCTTTTTTCAGCAAATAGACATAGATACATACTCACCGTTGTATTTTGCAGCCCAGTGTAGAACTCAGATGCTTCAGGTCATCTCAGGTGGCAAAACACAGGTGGCAAAAGTGGAAACTTAGGCACCCTCTCCGTACTAAATACATTCATCAGACTCCACTGAAGTTTTCAGCTTACCCTAATACAGGGGATRTATGCCCTGTATATACCTTATACCTGGTATAATATTCAGTCAACTGGTAGTCATTTCAGTTGCCAATGCTGTGTGAGAGACACTGGACATTGAAGAAGTCCAATTACRTTTGGTAGATATGACACAGGACCAAGAGATGGCCCATGCACTTCTGTAGAAGCAGAAGGAAGAACTGGGGGATAGACTGGAGTGTCTTATATATATGTTAAATATATCTTATATCTAAACATTGAATCAGACTCTGGAATAACTGGAATCACTGACTGAAAGCAGCTAACACACCTAGTTCGTTTATAGACAACTCATTTCAGACCTCAAGAGAGGAGAATCCTATCCTCAAGCTTTTCAGGCAAAAATGAAATAGAAAGTATTACCCAGGAAACTGAGTTTATTTCTCTGGAGCTCTATACCGTAGTTGATATCTGAAATGCAAACCTCTCAGCTGACCCAGCTCCTGTAACATTAAGGTCCAAACTGTCAGGTGCCATAGACCATAGCACTGTCAGTGCACTATGACCATAGCACTGTCATAGCACTATGGCACCACTGTCAGGTGCCATAGGGAAAGCAGATCAAGACCTCCTCCTGCATGTTCTGTAATTAAATTCTGATCACGGATTAAATGGGGGGGAAAAAAAGGAATCCAGATAAATATGTTCAGCCAAATGCATAAACATAACAACTAAAAAAATGCTCTGCTCATGCTCCAAGTCTTACATATGTTGATTCTCTTTAGGAAGTTCCTAACATGGTCATAGACACAGTGAAATAATCAGACAGGAAATTTCCCCACAGACCTACYCCATGTCTTTTTTTCTTACCAGACTCCAAGAAATATTGGGGAGGGATTTCCTGAGAGCTGCCAGGGAAAAGATAAAGACCATATACAASAGCAGCATCAGTCAAGTCATTCTCTTCATCTGATCCTTTAAAGTAATTGCCCTCAGCTTAGATGATTATAACTCACCTACCTTTCATGTAGCACACTCAAAAAGTGARGAGGTATCCCAGAGAGTGACTTTAAAGTTTTTTTCTTCCCCTTTAAAATAATAGAACATAGTTAAATTATTGTTGAGCAGTCCATGTCCTGCTTACCTACCCCAGCACACAGATGGATGACTACACCCCTATTACTTCTCAAGGCAAGTGTTAGGGAAACACACTTTGGCAGACACCATTTCATTTTAACATTTTTAACTACAGTGTTGCTATTCCTTTCTTTGTGTGTCTTGTAACAGCAGTAGTGTAATCATCCACACTTCCACACTTACCTTCTCCACTCATTTTCCAATATGTTGTGTGATATTTCACAGTGCCACACTGGAAAGGGATTGCACATGATCGTTTATAAATTTTATGGTTTTCTGTGCTTTCACCTGGGCAATAGAACTACCATAGAAAGAGATTTTATTATTTTATTTTATTTTATTTTATTTTATTTTATTTTAAGCAGTAAAGAACTGTTGCTAATGTTTTGGAAAAGAAAAAGAAAAGAAAAAAAAAAGAAAAGAAAAGAATAAGTTACCCGAAGTGCTAAAGGTTTCATGTAAAGTTTCTATTTCCTAAAGCTGCAACACTGTGTTAAAAGGAGAGCTTTCCTTTATCAAAGATTTTGGTCTCTTTCACTTTGAGACACAAGTAAAACTAAGGCACAAGTGTGAGCCAGTAAAAACCTTAAAAATCTGTATCTCTCTGACAGGAATCTCTCAGTCTCTTAGATGCACTCACGAGACCTCTCCTTCATCTGTCCTTGTAACTGCACAACCATGAAAAAAAAAAAGTGCACATCCATGGGAAAAGACAATCCTTGCCCAATTGGTATGGATAAGATGGACAAGGAATGGAAAGAATAATAAATAAATAAATAAGCACTTATCTTTTGTTTCTCTCTACGGGTATTGCCAAAATACAAAATTCAACACTTCAGAGTATCTCCTCTAATTTGTTGCATGTGGTTAGGATCAAGTTCTTTTCTCTAAACCCACATAGGTCACTAGCAATGATAAGTGACTAGCATTAGCTTTACTAACTTCTAAAGTTCTTCATGATGAAGTTCATCCCACTTGATGATGGGATGGGAGATTTCATGGCAGACCTAGCCAAGAGTGAGAAACACGGATTGACATCTGTGACCCATCCAATGTAACTTAAGCCCAAGACATGGTGAATTTGTTCTCCATTCCATACTGTTCCATTCCATTTGTTCTCCATTCCATTTTGCCAGATTCGTAGGATTCTGGCAAAATAAAAGAAGCTGGTTTTATCCCCRACTTAAGCTTCCTGCCTGGGAGCATTTGAAATTCATGTACTTTGACTTCTTGGAAAGAAATATCAGTGAAAGAATAAATTGATCAGCACATTATGTTTTATAACTGGGATAATCAAGGTTAGAGCAACTGTTTATTACATAGCAAAGTCATCTCATCTTTCTGCTAATCAAATCCTTTCTGAATGCAATATGAATAGTTTTGAAAAACAAATAGCGTCACTGAGGTCAAGCTGAGTTTTTAAAACATGCACTGCAGAGTAGATAGGACAGCAAGCAGAATGTCTTAAGCCAAAGCCATTTGGCCACAGGATCCCTTTGAAAAATTTTTATGAGTGAAATACCATCATAGTTTTTAGAAAATGAGAAAGAAGTTTTGCTGAACTTACAGGAAATGACCATGAAGTGTCAAAAAATAGATGTCTCACATGTGGGCCTGTTTAAAAACTGATCAAAAACATAATCTGGAGGAGGAATATAAAAACCAGTGGCATTTCCTTGTCGGAAAATGCACAGGGATCCCCAGGTAGCTGCCATCAGGATGGACTACAGATAAATATGCTCTCAGTGACATCAGTTTGGGCCTTCCCAGAGCACTACAGCTAGGTAGGAGGAACTTCAGAAATTAAGAGATCTTACAGAAYCCTATCTAAACAATTTCTGACAGAGATTCATCTAAGACTTTGGAAAAAAACCAAAACAAAACAAAACATTCCACTAAAGGAGAAACCTACCATCTCTCGGTGCAATATCTATATTCCCAACAGTTTGCAAAAATACTCAGAATTTCTTCCCCTAGTGTCCTACCTAAATCTCCTTTGCTTCAGCTTAAGTTTATTACTGCCTGTCCTAGTCCCAATGGACATGAAAAACACTTTATTCCTTTCCTTGCTGCAGCCATTTTTTTTACATATTTGAAGACACTTATGTCTCTCCTCTAGACTAAACAAATTCCTTCATACTGAATATTCAAGAACTTGGTGGCTTCTTTCAAAATGCTCATATATCAGGGCACAGGAGACCTGAATGGCTGTCTGAACTCCTCATTAAATAATGACTCTACTTGGGTATCACAAAGGAGTTGTTTAGGTCGAGATAATCACAGAATTACAGAATCTTTAGGGTTGGAAGGGACTTCCAGAGATCATCTTGTCCAGCCTCCTGCTCCAGCAGGGACACCCAGAGCACGGGACACAGGGCAGCATCTCGATGGGTTTGGAAGATCTCCAGAGCAGGAGCCTCCACAGCCTCTCTGGGCAGCCTGCTCCAGGGCTCCGTCATCCTCACAGCAAAGAAGTTCCTCCTCATCTGGAGATGAAACCTCCTGTGCCTCAGCTTAAAACCATTGCCCTTTGTCCTATCAYCAGCCACTATGGAAAACAGTTTGACCCCTTCCTCCCTACAATCATACCTCAGGAATTTGTACATGTTGATTAGTTTCCCTCTCATCCTTCTCTTCTCTAGGCTAAACAGGCCCAGCTCGTTTAACCTCTCCTCATATAGTRTGTGTTCCAGTACCTTGATCATCTTGGTCGCTTGTCTCTGAACCCTTTCTAGGAGCTCCACATCTGTGGATGAACCTGAGATATTTTGGGAACCAGCTCATAATTATAGTGTGCMTCTATCCAAAGGAGATAAATGGACAATATGGCCCTCATGCAGAAGAGAAGAAACTAGAGCCAAGTTGAGGTGGCAGCACTCTGAGAAAGGGATGGTAAGATGTTCTGGCATCTGAAAGGAATATTATTGAGCCTAGAAAGATGAAGAGCTGAGAAGCAGCATTGTGTATCCTGGATCCTCAKCCTCCCCTCTCAAGCACACAAAGTTCCTCCTCTGAAACACTCTCAAGGATGTATGAAGACATTCTAAGGGCATAAGGTTCCTCTAAATTTGATGGACTAGCAGAAAACCAAGCAAAGAAGTTGTTAAATCGTGTCAAGAGCAGACATAGTACCTGGAGAGTTACAACTTCACAGATAAACTGCTGAGGGATTTACCACTCACCTCTCTCCAAGTGAAAAATACATACACACATAGACCCACATAAATGTACATATATATGGCCATCATATATTATATAGATTTTTTTATATTTTTATCTTAGCTAATACAGACACTTATCAGTGGGCATGCTTGAAGGAGGAAAGGAAATCGATGGTCAATCTTTCCCTTCTGTGGAGACAGAGAGCACCGTGCTTGACAGATGYTAATCATATTGCTAAAGTTATACTRGAAGGTACTCATACCAAAGAGATGGGAATGGATGTATAAATGCAGTAGACTTAGATTTCATTATGCAATAACTCTAGACTTGAATACAACCTAAACAGGTTGTCAGCAATGCKGTTGTAATGGAGTGGTGGGAAAAGGGGCAAAGAGATAGTGTTTCCTTCTCATCTCTAGGCTGCACRAGACTACTTTCAGATAGATAATTCTAATAGATTTCTAGGGTATTTGCTTTAATACTACTTAATCTTTGCTTTGCTTTCTAAACTCAGCACCAGAATGTTTTCCAGAAGTATTGAGCAATATGACTAATCATCTGTCAGGTGTTTGCTCTCTCCTCTTCCCAGGGGCAGAAGCACGAGTGTGTGTATAAGCTGAAGCAGATGGCAGAGCAAGCAGATTCTCTACCTGTGGAGGTGGTGGATGCAATAATTTTGCTTAAATACCAAAACCTCCCTAGCTTTTTGTTCAAAGAGCATAGTATCAGGCTRGGGGACCCAAAGTTGTGGAAACTATTGTCAGCAGAAGCCTCTGCAGGGCAGGAACCAGATTGCGTTGCAARCAGCTGTGCAGGCAGGAATTATTTTGCATATCTGAAACTAAAATTGTCACTAGATTAATTCACTAATCTGCAAAAAGAGAATCAATTTGGTGCTATTAGAAGACATAAAATAAAATTGTGGTATACTTCTGCTGCTGTTGTAGAACAGATCAGAACGGTAGAATTTGCCAGCTGAGGCCCTAACGGCTCAGAACAGAGGTGCCTGGGGAGGTGGAGAGGAGAAACCCAGATGAGGGGGATGCTCTCCTAGAATCTAGATAAGGGAAAAGAGATGAAAGGAAGGGAGGTGGAGAAATGGTTGAAATGGGGACACTCCACATTTGGTTTTTTACCATATTTTGAGGGCAATACTTTTAAAAGAAAGTGATCAGCAGGAGTAGAGCTTTGATGACATAAAATCTGGGGTTATGTAACTATTTAAAAGTCTTAGGAGTGCCTGGTGACCCAAGCCTAATCAGTAACCTGTAGTCTTGGGGTGTAAAACTCTTTAATAGGTTAAAAAATAAAATAATAAAATAAAATAAAATAAAATAAAATAAAATAAAATAAAATAAAATAAAATAAAATAAAATAAAATAAAATAAAATAAAATAAAATAAAATGGTGGAGGAATTCTGGTTGAGGAATTTTATTTGGACCACAAAGATTTGAGCTGGATGTGCACAACACAGGAAATCTTCCTGGATTTTGGATGTTGTAAGCAGCTGAAATCCATCAATTTGGCTATCCCTCACACCAGAATGCATAAATTTCTGAAGAACAGGGGCAGCATTTAAAGGCAGAAAAATAAATATGAGTGGCTTTGAGAGCACAAGGCAGGCGAGTGACCAAAGCTCAMTGGTCTTGCTGCCCAGCAGGGGCAGTGACACAACCCTGGCAGCTGAGAGCACCAACTGAGGGTTTCTACATAAGACAGAGGGCAGCTAGGTCTCCTGGAATTTACTTCGCCATGATAAGAGAATTTCAATTATTTATGGCAATTTTGGAAAGCAGCAGTTAGGTCATTGTATCTTGCCCAGCTTTTTGTTTTGTCTTGTTTTCACTTTCAAGAAAACACATAGAACAACAAAATCTGGCCATTCGTGCTGAGAATTGAAGCCTAGTATGCTATAGGAAAGACTTGAAAAATCTAAACAGGATTTCATATTCTTACTATTTTTTTTTCTGTCTGTGCATCTGATATAATCAATTAATTTATTTATCTATTTATTTATGCAGGGAGGACCATTTGATTTTGATCACTGAAGRTATTTCTGGTCAAAGATTTCTGGGTGATTTCTATGCTGCTTGAGCAATAAGAGTCACCCTTCCCCTTTTCAGCTCTGCCACAAAACCTCAAGGAAGCAGATGCAGGAGGCTGGCAGGCTGTAGGAGTATGAAAATACAGGACAGTGCAAAGGATTTGAGAAATGGTGAGGTGTAAAAGGGATATTTTTARTTGATTGAGTTAGGATAAAGGAAAGCTAATGCGGTGGGAGGATATTAATACTAGGCAAGCATACAAAGGCAAAGAGAAATTACAAAGACTCTCCAACCAAAGTGATTGTATTGTATCAAAGGAGTCAAAACCAAAATCTTCAAGGAAGTGGACATATTCATATCTTTTACTGCTCCATGAAAATTTAGGGAGTAACACCATCAGTAAATTTCAGCTCTCATTCTCCTCAACTCAAGCTTACTTATGAATTAAACATTCACAGGAGAAGGGTCAGACCCCCAAATCTTTCAGTCTGGATTTTAAAACCTCTTTCTGTACATGCAAAACCACTGCTAGAGAAACATTTCAAACTGCGGGCAAATTAAACACACATGTCCTCACTTGAAAATGTCAGCACTGCCAAAACAAAGGTATGCTGAAGACAAATTTCAGTTTTATTGCACTCTTTCAAAGGGAGCTTTGCAGTGGGAACTGGTCGAGCCTCCTTTAGGAAAAATCAAATGCAGCAATGTCTGAGTGACCCTAAAGGGACACCACGTAAGCTGTGGTTCAGCGAGCTATTGCTGCATGCATCCAGTTTCTATGGGATGGTCCAAATGCCTAAAACATGGGGGATCTGCATTTAAAACCATAGYGTCTGCTCCCCAGACTGAATATAGRCGTACGTCTAAGTGTCTCGCTGAATCAGAGCCAAGCACACGCAGAGCCATAGCCTGAACCCCACCGTCCGTCTGGCTTAATTTAAAACCGACCTTAGAAAACTCATTATTGGAAACTAAGCACCATTATTTCAGTCATTGTTTATCGTCTCCTTTTACGGCTTTCATTAAGCATCCTATCCAAGCAGGCTCGGTGACGACGGGCACTGCAGGTTTGCTCCACAAGGTGGCAAAATGCAATAAAGCACATCCTTGCGCTTGTGCCCTGCAGTTCACCTTAAATAAAAAAAATCTGAACTAGATTTGATTCCCCTATCAGTGGAGGCTTAAAACAGAGGAGAAACAGTGTCTGCTCTGAATACTTTTTATGTGCTTGCTGTTGCCAGGGAAACCATTCCCTTGGTATCCCGATGCTGAGCATATCTTGCACTTTGAGCATTCTAGTTCCYAGAAAATTAAGACTATAACACTCTATCATGGCGTGGAGAAACTATCAGGAAATGAGGACATATGCTGCTTAAAATAATAGACCTCGCTTCCAAAAATAAAGCATTTATCGAGATCATATTTAAAACATTCTGTATGTTTATTTTTTCTAGGACTCAACCTTAGGAGGTATGAAACTAGATTAAGGTGCAAGGACAGACCCTGCTGAATATGAAAAAGAGGGTACCGACATTCAGTAGCTGTTTTCTTCATTATAATACAAAATTAACTGTGGGATGTGCAGATGATAAAGAAGGTTATGAATAGCTCTGATTTCTTGTATCATACCGTAACAGCTATGAGGATGGTATATGATTTTCATCTGTGGATGATATTAGGACCAAATTATCCCTGATGTGATTTTATTCATTTTTATGAATCATCCAAGGGTGACTTGGCATAGTGGATCACACAGAGATCTCTGATCCTCTAGCAGTCACTTATGAAACAGCAAATAAAGTTTTCCAAGGTGACCCTGGATGGTCTAATATCAAATGAAAGACCCGTGGTCTGTGTGTGGACTCCCTCTGAAATGGTCATTTTGGTGTTACATTCTAAACAACTGTGGTACCATAAATATAACTGTCATAAGGTTAAATGGCAGAAAATATTTTAAATGAATACAAAATGTTTGTCTGAAATAGTACACATCAACTACCCTGTGACTTGCAGGGAACAAACCTTCTTCCACAGCCTCTTATCCATCTGAACCCTTACCTTCTAGGCTAGTTTCAAGCAGACCATCAGGAGGCACTGGCAAAAATATGAGAGAGCTGTCCCAATGATTGAACATGTAATAGCTCTTCTTCCACTTTTTCAAACCAGTCTTTTCTTTGTGAGTCCTGGAAAACACTAGTGTCTGTGAAACAGCCCCARTAAGAACAATTCTGTTATCTTCTTATCCGCTGCTTAGAGTCTGAGACCAGGAGATAAGGATGGAAAATAATTGACATTGTCCTATCTAACAGCTTCATCGAAACCTCTTAGTATACTGAGTATACTAAGTATAAAAGTATTCTTTAAAATATTCTTAAAATAAAATAAATTACTTGTGTTCAGTAAATATTACTGAACGTCAGTAATAAGATGCAGGAATATATGACAGTATGGGAAAATTCAGGCACCTAAGCTCTTACTCTGAGCTATAGTCACCGAATAATTGGTTCTTGGATACTTCAGTTAGGACCATAAGCATGTTTTCAAATTACTTCCTGCAAAGAAAACCCTTTTTTTTTTTAGAAGAAAAGTTGAAGTGGACACTTGGTTATCAAATAAACATACTACCCAATTCTAAATATTCTCATACCATGACAATTTATAGAGTTGTACAAAATGAAGATGGCACCTCTGTTTCCATTGGAAGTGATRGAGATTTATTTTGCACTAGATAGGGTCCACTTGTCTCTTGGTAGTACTACCAGTGGTTGCTCACTATGTTGTCACTGCATAAGCATGATTCACGTCTAATTCTCATGGACTCTGAAAACTGTGATATGGGATGCTTCCTTCACTAGAAATAAAATATAGCACAAATTCCATGTTTTTCATGTGGGTCAACAAGAATGTAGATTTTTCAGCAGTAAATGACATCTTCACCATCTGGATCATAATATTTCATTCCTTCATTTTATCWGTTAAGATTATAAATTCTTTAGGTAGGCTCTATATTTTATAAATATTTTCATCCCATTTCTAACATGAATGTTAGAAACTGGTGAAGGCAGAGGAATCACAGAAATCAGTCATAARCAGCATCCCAGATAAATTCTAATCCAGGCAATAGTGTTCGTTTYGTCCTTTACTTCAGTAAATGGTAAAATATGGTCCAGACTTCACATGACAGTAATGAGCAATGCCTTGTTTTTTGAAAGATGAAGAATAATTTGGAATATTCTAGGAATTTTATTAAATATCTAAAGCATTGTACGGTTGGAAATCCTGTACTAATATGCAATTAAACAATTGTATCACTAATTAGTGCTTAAAAGAGAAGTCTTTGATAGTGGGATTTTGTTAGCTAAAAAAATGTGTGTTCAGTAAGGGTCCCACTGATTCTCGTCTTGTAACTGCTCAGAATAAATCACATATTGCCCATAGGATTTTCTCCATAAAGTCTGTGATATAATTAGATACATGCCCAGATATGTGCTAGAATAGAGAGATGACAAACCATCTTTGGATCAGATTCGTGCAGAGACCTTTCTATCTGGTGCTGACAATTTGCAGATCAAATAAATCGATTTGGGGGTCCTTTATAGGCTTTGCAAAGCAGAATCCCACCTTGTATATGAGCTACCATGAATTTGTTTATTTTTTGTTCAGGTTTCTGGTTTTAGCAAATCATGACAGATCTGGAGATATGTCATGGGCAGTGTCTCAAGATATTTTAACTTGTGAGGTTGATGGAGCTTCTGCAACAATCCCATATGAGTGATGATCAGAGAGGTGAAGGCAATGACTCTTATTCTTCTCTTAGGTTCATTGAGCAATCTACCATCTCACAACTGCTCAGTGATTTAAAGAAAAGGCTTTTCTTTGCAATACACTTGCAAGTTTGAGCTCTAGTTCCATACCATGAAGGTAACACAGCTCTCTCACGATGCAAATGCCTTCTTTTCACAAATTATTTGTAAGAAATATCATCTGCAGAGCTTCCCTGTGTTGATTTCTTCCTGCTTTGTATATACAGTTTCATGCACTTTGATTATTATTCTGTACATATGGTCTGTGTCTTTTCTATTAAGACTTGATTAGACTCTGAACTACTCAAACAAAAGTTCTAGCAATTTTCAGCCTAAATTCATCCCATCTAATATTAAGATCTTAAGTAGGATGACTGAATTAGGTGCCACGATGTTCCCTTATCTCTTTGTTAATCCTAGGGGGATCTAGGGTCTCTCCAGGATAATTAATTCCTCAGGTGATCTGACTGCCTCTCAGAAAGTGCTGATTACTTCCCATCAACTATATAGGTATCCTAAAGTATGTAGCCTCAACTAGTTACTGCAATCTAAGTACTTAAAGAAGTGAATCTGGTCTCTGCATTTTTGTCACTCAAAAGTGCAAAAATGTACTCTGTGTGTGTGTGTGTGTGTGTGTGTGTGTGTGCATACAGCAGGTCAGGAGAGCTGCAGTTAGAGTCTTGTATGCCTGATTAGTTCTCTGAAGTTCCCAAGACACTTAAGTTATGTGCTGGAGCCAAAAAAAAAAAAAATGCATAGCCATATCTAGCTAAGAAGAAGATCTAAAACATTTTGGGACTTTTTTTTTATATATTATATCATTTATATTATGTGATTCATGACAATGCTCAATTTCATATTGGTTGGCTTTTATAATAGAAAAACAAGTCATCAAAAATAAAACCAAAATKATTCCTCAGTTGTACCATCCTCAGCTATAACCTTCTCTCTTTTTTTCTTTTTTAATGTTTGCTTCATAATGGATTTTTTCATAGTATTGTTGTAGACATTGTTTCCACTACTTTCCAACGCACAGCCTGATGCCTCTGTTTAGTAGATTCTGTTAACCTATTTCTGGAATTAAATTTATTCTGTGCTAGTGATAGCAAGAAAGACTTAGAGAAGGATATCAATTTCATTCACCATTCTCTAGTAGTGATTTACTGTCATACTTAAGCAGAATAATCTGAATTTTTTCCTTTCTTTTAATATTGTTCTCCAATTATATCTCAGACTATTTTAGAAGCTGAGCTCAGACTCCCCAGGTATGGCTTGTAGATTACATACACAAATAAAGATTGACCCTGCACTGGCGCTTATAGTTAAAAAAATAAAGAATGTGCAAAAGTGAGACTTGCTGTAGAGCTGGGGAATGGAAACACAAAGAAATCCCATATCAGCATTTACACAAGCTCCACTTGAGGCACACGGTTGATGGTATCACTAAGTTTGTCCAAATAATAGCAGGGGGCATGGGGAGCTATCTCCAACCGGGTAGAGTTCTGAGAAGATCATTTCTTTTATTGAAGGGAGCATAATTAGGAGTGAATAAATGAATAGTTGAACTGAATCTCTAGAAAGACTGATTATCAGCGCTAGCTCTGTAGGGACATGGAGTATTTTCCTCAGGGAACTGACTAAAGTTCAGGTACTTAAAAAATTCAAAACCAGACTGGATGAACAGCTGAAAATTTTGCAGTATGTCTCAGAAAGGAGTACTTTGTAAGTGCCTTTAATATAGGTCTTTCCTTCTTCAGATTCCAGAAAACCGTGTCTTAATTGCAGACAAACATTCATCTTTGTATTAAGATTGGAGTTACTACTTAAGGGTCTGATTTTTCATCAATATGGGTATCTATAGACAGGATTCCAAATAACATTAGTGCGTATGTGAGACTAGACCATGTAGACTAAAATAGAAATAGAAATAAATATAATAATAATAAAAATACAATAAAAAGGGAGATTATTTAGTTATTTACTTAATAGATCTAAAGAACTCCTCTGGCACACATAGCAATTTTAAAGCTGCTTCTAATTTACCTGATAAAGGATAACAGCTCCTCTGGTGCTGTTGAGACCTGTAGGAGAAATAATTATACAGGTACTCATATTTACTTAAGGAAGAGTGTATATTATTTAACTAATCCTGGGTTGTTCAGCTACAAAACTGCTGATGAATGCCCAAGGCCGAGTTCTCTCCTCTGATGTGCACAGGCAGAATCTGTTAAATGGAGAGACATACGCATCCAGAATCAGAAGTATCTGAACGGACCAAGTAGGGTTTTCAATATCTGGAGTGATTTAGAAATCGAGATCTTGTGGGTTGAGGAGGACATCTCCAGCTGAGAGGAGTTTCAGAGTGCCATCTTGGGATTTATCTGTCCCCAGGTATTTTAAGCCTCATTTTAAATTCCTTGTCTGCCTTGATTATGGATCCTTAACTTTATAAAGCCACTTGGAGGGTGTCTGTAAGTTTCACGTGCTTGTTGATCTAAAGTAGCTGCAGATCAGAGCCCTAAATGAGGACATTGTGTTTATACCTGGACTGTGCAAAAGTCACACACACTGAGGGCATTCCTCTGACCTTTTCTTCTCTCTAAAGTCAGGCTAATAGAAACAGATCTTGCCTGAGTCCTACTGGACCCAGAGCTAGGAAACGCTGCTGAATCCCACAAACCAACCCACCAGCCTCATCGATCTAAACCCCAATAATAACAGTTTATAAATCATGTGCTTTGCTTTCAACCAGAGTTATCTGTGCTCTTTCAAGATYGCTTTGGACAACTGACATCCTTTGGCACCTAGGTGACTTAGAGATCACAGAGAGAGAAGAAGCTGAGAAATATAGTGAACTATTTTAGTTAATGTGATGGATGTGTGGACAAACTCATTTGGAAGTACAATTCATCTTCCAACAGGTTAGGCTCTTTGACCTGATGTCACTTTATTTCTGAACCACAATTTTGTGGAATTTTAATCAACACTGATTGGAATACTTCAACTTTTTAATTATTGTTACTTAATTATTTACGTCTATCTTTCTATGCTTTGAGTAGCAGGCTCCTACAGTGGCCTTGTTTTAGGAAGTAATAGAGATATTCCTTCTCCAGGTTGGATAATACAGTGTTTCTCATACCACTGATCAGTACTACACTGCTTATTCTGGTACAAAATAAAACGACAAAAGGCAATTATGCTGGTAAGGCATTATTGCAGGACTCGAGCGTTGGGGCTTCGTATCAGGCACAAATTTCTCTTTTTTATAAACACACCCCCCCCCCCCCCCCCCCCCATTTCCCTCTGGATTCTTCTTCAAACCTCTTGTTGCATCAGTAATTTCCATTCCCTCCTACTCCCTCCTGTTTTTTTTTTTATATATTCTTTTAGACTTTAGTCGTCTGCTTTAGTCGTTTACTTGAACCAAAGTCTGTAACAACATCTCTGTTTTGTCTGAGGAGTCTCTAGATAACATCATGATGGAAATAATAATACTTTATACAAAACAACCAGGTAAGTTACCAGAAAGATGGGTCAGGGATATAGATTTTTAGCTGAGTGTCAGACAGCTTTCACATTTTTATTACAAATAYGGGAAATAGAAAGGAAAAATGGTTCTTTGAATGCATTTCAGGATACTTGCAAACCCCCGCTGAGGTCACTGGGGGCAGAATCTCTCAGGTGGGTCCTTTCCTTCTGTCCTGTTCAAGAGAAAATCAAGGATTCACACTTGGTGGCAGTGTTTGGCAGAAAATCTGGAAAGAGACCACAAACCGCATCCATGCTCCAACTGGGGACCTGCGTTCGTGTTTATTAAGATGAAAGATTCAGTATGAATTTGTGCATCATCCCTCTGTGTGATAATCAAAGCTTTGTCAAAGTCTGCAGAAGTAATTTAAATGGCCATTAAAAAAAAAAAAAAAAAAAAAGAAAAGAGAAAAACAGAGAGAGAAGCTTTCAAGCCAGCCTCATGTCAATTCTTGTTTTCCTGCAACTTTCCTCTCCAGAATTGTCAGAGTACATAAACAAACAAGCGCAGGGGAGGTTTGCTGAGCCCCTGCTGCTGCTGCTGCGGCGGCCAAGCAGGGCTTGTGCTCCGCTCTCGTGTTGCTGTCCGTGTTTGCCGTGTTTATCTTGCGCGGAGCAGAGGCACCAGTCCGTTGCAGAGTGTTCTTGTAAAGAAGATTGTAGATAACCAGATGTCACTGGGAGTAGGGCTGACAAGCAGCTATATATGTGTGTTTGTATGCTTTATAAAGAATAGGTGGAAAATGCACAGGTTCTTATTTTCTTTTTTTTTTCAGGACATGGCTGTCTTCTTACTTGTGTTTTATCAAAGCCAGGCACAATGTTGAGGTTTTAAGAAGCAATCACAGGCAGACTGTGACATCCTCCATGTTAGAATATGYCAGACCCACAGTCCTGAAGCTGATCTTTTCCAAGGAATGGACCCCTCTACACTGTCCAGATGAGACTCTCAGTAGTGTCCATCATTTGAACTATCATTTGGCTTTGCTTTGTGTCATCTCTACCACCAGGGACTGTTACTATCTGTTAGCTTTTCATCTGCTAATACAGCTGTCTGCTTATCAGGACGTAGCTATCAACTCTGTCACTTGGGTCACCTTTGCTCTCTTTCAACAGTCTTGGACTGACTAATGTAACAAATTTTCTTTGCTGGATGGATAGATGTGATATGTTCTTGGAAAGTTACCACTGCAGTTTTCCCACCTCATAACGGTTTTTGAGGCAGAAAATGAAATACTGAAAATGTTCATGATGACAATCTCAAAGAACATAGATGGCTCAATCAACATATTTTCTTTCAGTGGTATTAAAATTGTTTGGTTGTGATTCGGGCCTTTTCATTTTTACTTTTAAGTAATAAGTAACCACAATTTTCAAACAGAAAAGCAATTCTGTTCAGAATAGTCTGTAGCATGTATATTCTATGATGTTCAATAACAGAGATGTGTAACAATCTTAGAACACTCCTTTCACTCAATATTACCTAATGTACTGAAACAAAAACAAAACAAAAAACACAACAAACAAAAAAACCTAACAACAGAAGTCCTATAGTACAAAAGTACGAACAAGATCCCAGCTGATGCTGGCCTGAATATGAACAGCTGAGCAGATTGCATTTATCTACCCAGACTAAGAGTGAGATGAATCCATGGTGGCACRGTAGACATAGGAGGATCTAGTTTGCAAATCTGTCAAGTCTAAAAGTGAGGAGAATATCTTTGGCTCAACACTAACGTATTAGCAGTTTTCTTCAAAGCCATCAGTGGGAAAAAAAAAATGGCATCTATGAGCATTTAACTAACTGGAAATCTGTTTATAGGATACTAATGGCTCTGTATGATGGATATAGATTCTTGGAGAAGTAAATGAATGTCATTGGGTTAAATAAATATGAACAAGTTCAAGGGTTCAGAATTCTATGTGGCAGGTGATTTGGGGTAAAAGATTGCTTAATCTTTTATGCAAAATATGAAGTAATTTTGCATAGTTAAATGCATCTTCAAAGATGATTAAGACAAATCATACTGCTCAGATTTGCCAAGGGTATGCAGATTCAGTTATGAAAGATCAGGTGCTGTGGTTATCCAATTAAGCCGTGACTAGATACCTCACCCCTAACAACCTCTGAGGATCTGTAAGAACTAGGGTTAAGAAGATGTTTGGGTATGYAAAGATGAAGATGGGCTATTTAAAAACAATTTCCCTAAGAGCAAAATAACCAAAGTTCCTCATCCAGATGGCAGCTAGATGACTAGTATATTCTGGCAAAGTCATTTTAGGGACAAAACCCTCCCCAACATTTCTGAGGTGGAATCAGTGTGACTACCTCAGGTTTCTTCTGAAAAGAAAATGTGGGGATATGCAAGTCGGTAGATAACAAATCAATGTGAATCAATGTGAGAAAAAGAGAACTTGAATAATTATATCTTAATGGAAACAAATGGTGTACGGTTCCATAAGAGATATGTCAGTCCTAAATCATAAACTCTTTGAAAATGCAGAAAGGGAGGATCTCAAGAAGATTTAGGGAGCTCACTTTATATGGAGTCTCAAAAAGTTTTCATAAGAACATTTTTACTCAAAAAGTTTTCATAAGAGCCTTTTTTGCAAACTACTCAGGAAAATAATTGTGTTAAGCATCAGCACAGTATTGTAGATTAAAATTCACTAAATATTAATTAGAATAAATGCAATTATACTTACATCTGTGAACAGAGAGGGAAATGAACAAGACAAAGTCAATTAAATGTAAATGTAAATTTAATTGAAATTCTAGATCGTACAGATTTTTTTTTTTTTAGCTACTAAGAGATCCCTGAGCACTTTCAGTTCCTTATTGGCATCTTATATCATCTTGCCTAACTAATACAAAGTAATGTATGTTTTTCTGTGTGAAAAAGAAATTTAGTCTTCTTTTTGCCTTTATTCATAGCAATGTCCTTTAGTGATGATGGGTTATCTTGTTGAAGAAGAGCAACAACAAATATTTAGGAGGATAAACATTAGTCTTCTRCCAGAGAAGAATGCAGTTGGCTGAGCCTGAATACTTTCTAATATTGCCATTGAAATTCAATTTAATGTTTTACTGAGCAGTTCCAAAACACAAACWTTTTTTTTCAGACCAAAATTAAATATTCAAGCCAAATAAGCCCATATTTATTATTATTTTCATGTTTTCAGTGAATAGAAAAATAGGAAAAGCAAATTTTGTGCACACAGTATTGTCTAGGGAAAAAACCCACAGAAATTTTGCAAAGAATTCTATTTTATCTACAAATCTCATAAAAAAGCTGCAAAAAACCAGAAGTAATAAACATTAATATTTAAAGACTACATTAAAAATGACAAAAGATGACAAAAACAAAAAGTGAAAAAATTCTGTCTTATGTGTAACATTCACATGGTGTTTCACACATATATATAAAGAAGTTAAAAGGTTCTGTGTTTGCTAATTTGCTATTGATTTAGCAAATATCTAAAGTTGGTAAGATAGTTTTTTGATATATGGTGATATTAATAAGTAAGATGCAGAAGTATGTAACTTTTCAGTGGATTTAAGCATATTGTGGAGGTACGTCTGCCTAATGACAGATGGAATTCAGCTGGGATAAACGTAAGGTTATCCTCATAGACAGAAGTATTCTAAACTTCTCATATGTTTCTCAAGCTGCAGGATTCTCTGAGGATCTAAAACATTTGGAAACTTGTGGAATGTTTGACTAAGATATCTGTTCATTCTTTGGCAGCCTCAGGAAAGGCAAATATGATTCTTGGTGAKATAAAAACAACAACAACAAAGGGATAGCAAGAGTTTATAGAAAATATCATGCCACAGTGGTGGGAATAACTGCCTTCACCTGGAAATACTGTGGGTCCCTCCTGCTTTATCCCCTGGGCAGTACCTGAATCAACCTGCAGAACAATGGTATACTGGGCTGGTAAGAGTGAGGGATTTTGGTTATGAAAAAATGGAAATGTCATGCTGCAAAATCTAGAAAGTATTTTTAAGAAGAATTTTAGGATAATTGTAGGATGTGCAACAATAAGATGCTATTTATTCATTTTGCTTTTTAAAGCTCTTGTCTTGAAATTATAATAGCAGAGTGAAGCGCCAACGTTCGAAACTAGGATAAGGTAAACAGTGATACCCATCTCAATGGATTTCTCTGCTTCAGAAGACTTTTGTGTCAAAAGTTATAGGAATATTTTCTTAAATAGTTATGTTAATGTTTACTAATGGATAGTGTTTGTAAGGGTACATAAAATGACAGAACGCAAAACGCCCAATTTCATGATGTATCTGATAGATTCATAGCAAATAATAAAAAAATTAGGCTCCCAAGGCTCCCTATATAATCCATGGAGATTCCTCCAGGTTGTGGTTTACACAAGTAGAAATCATATGTACTGTTTTAGTTCCTCTGGAGGCTTAGGCCCTATTTCTAGCCGTACAYGAGGAAACAAGTCTTAGACATTAAATTGCAGTTAGGCATTGTGAACACTCTTCTCATAGAAGCTCAGGTGTAAATATCAGTCTCCTCACTGCAAAGTGCTGTATAACTGTCTTATATGAACTAACAAACTGTTTTATATGAACTATCATAGCAGCTAAAGAAGTTCAGCTGTAGTCCAGTAAGCCAGAGGAAAATTAGGCTCCAAGTATTTTGGATTTGCCTCTTTTTCTCCCCTCTGTATACACTCTCAAGGCAATGTGAAATGCTGGAAGCACTATTCTGATATCATCAGGAATGGCAAAGACAATGTTCAAATGCTTCTTGAATTGGATAAATGCTTCTTTTTATTTTAGTAAGGAGATTTATAGCTGTAGTTCTTAATGAATATGAGAATTTTATCTTTCTTTAACCATACAAACCAATTAGATTACTGTAGTATTAAGGAATGCTTTAATGTAAAATAAACTTACAGGAGTATGAATGTGAGTGCCTGGCTATGGCTTGCCTGGTAAGCTTCCTTAGCAAAAAAAAAGGGACTGTACAATACATAGCAAGTTTTCCATATTGTAGTTTTTCCCCATAACACATCCACCTCAACCAAATTATCTACAGCTATCTACATCTGCAAGAACACTTTTAGGTAGTCTTTGGTATTTGCTGGAATGATAGCCAATATAGTCACTGAGGTAAGTATATAATTCAATTCATCCTATAGTAGGCCCCCACATTACCTGAATCTCAACTGTATTTGGATTTGTGTATGGGATATAGTTTTTACCTGGCATCTACATTATGCTCTTCTGTCTGGATGCTTGTTTTAGAAATAATCTTACATCAACATTTTCCTTATACAAGGAGGAAAATTGTCATTTCTTCCTTTCTTCCCTTTCCGACTGTCACTCTTTTATAAGGAAATGAGTTTTTTCTCTTCTGGTCTCCCTGTTTGCCATTTCTATGCCACTTCTCTATCCGATTATCCCCTTCAGAACTGATTGTCTCAGTCCATAGAAYAGAAATATTTTAGTCCTAGTCCAGTAGTTAAAAAGCAGGTAACAATATGAGCAAACACTAAACCAAGGGTAATTAAGAAAGATAGGAACAGCTCCTTTTTACAATGGCCATAGGACAAAGCCCCAGAATAGGGTACAAGCAACCCAGTTCAAAATCTCAGTTCTGCCATTGTTTTCTTTCATGACATGGGGAAAAGCTAAGTCACTAGTGATCTTGGGGGGTATTTTACTCATATGTAAAATATTGACTATACTTTGTCCTTTTACCCTCACATTTTAGACTAAGATTTCTCCTCAACATTTCTTCTGTTGCTACTGAACATCTGATGTAAAAAAGTTACCTGGAAGCTCTAGGCTATGGCATTACAGGTGAATAGCAAAATTCTAGCCTATATCTGGTAGCTGAAGATAGCCTTGATCTCCCCTTCTTTCCTGTCACATTCACTGTCTGGGGGACAGAGAACGTTTTCTACTGTGTCGTTTCACTCTAACTTGGGCTTCATTTCTCCATGAAGTCATGAAGATGATGTTATTCTTTTTAGTCTGCTGGGGAGGAGAAACCAAACTTCACAGCAGTCTTTTAAGTCAATGGACTGATGAAACRTATTAAGACAGGTTATGTTGCTAGATGAATTACCAGCTGCAAGGAGGATTCAGATGTGAAAATGCTCTAAGAYGGGCTGCCAAATTGCACCCTTTGATTGCGCTGTCAATCCAGTGAAACATCATCAAAGGAGGGAGAAGGAAGTTATGGTCCACAGAGCATTTGGTATATTCCAATAGTTTAGGTTGATTTCTAGGTACTGTGGAGACATTTGCAAACTACTAAAGATCTCTGCATGCTGGTTTGCTTCCATTTGCACTTTAAAAAGCTGCTATATGAATAGATAACAGCTTTCCAAGCTGAAAATGAGTGTGAACCATTCTAAAAGTTCACAGGGAGGGTAATTTTTTCCTTCCCATTCATCAAGTTYGCCACTGTTGGAGCATCACCTTGTTTATCATTCATCTGTAAAATTATATTAGAGTAGTATGAAGAGTGGGAATGTAAAACTGAAACCCGGGAAATTCACAAGGGCTGTAATTTCTTCCTTGACTCACCCTCATAAGCCAATATTCCTTTGGGATATGAAGTTTTGAAAAGAGACTGCAAAAAGGGCATAGCTTTACCTGCACTGTATTTTGTGATATGAAAACAAGAATTGCTAGGAGATTAATGCCAGAACTGAAAGATACTGCCTGCTGTAATATCATCAGCTTTTGACAGAGGTGGATAAGGATGATCCAGTCACAAAAAAGGTGCTGAGTACAGTGATAATGGAAAAGATCAAATATTTTACACTATGCCACCCTCCCAAATGAACTCACTACTTTGCAATTAGCTTGAGCTCTGATTCTCCCYCCTTTTCTGAAGACTGTTGGATCCCCTTCATTTTATGGAATCCATGGTTTCCACCAAACGGACTAAATATACCCAGTGTTAATGAAACTTTTGAGCTGTGCTTGATATCTAGCATGATACTGTTAATATATCAACTCCGTTTGGACCMTTGGGCAATGGATGAATGCAGTGGCGGTCAGTATCCACTCCCAGCTCAASGCACACCTCTCTTGCCCTCCACGCTAGGCACTCTCATTTGGCATCTTGTCTGACTTACCCCTTCTCTACTGCATCTGGGCCCTTTTTCATGAGAAACAATTTCACGCCTTGTACATTACAGCCCCAAGCACACCGGGGTTTTCACCTTAGTGAAGGTATCTGAGTGTTATGAATCATATTAAAATACAATAGTAATATGTATGTGCACATACKAGACTGCAGAACGTGTCACAGAGAAGACAATAGCAGTCCTTTGACGTTAGCAGGCAAATATCCCCCTGGAATAGCTCCTAGTATCTTCAAGATCAAAACACTAATACTAAATAATGATACTAATACTTTAACTACAAGTTGGACACTGTTAACTGTAACTGCAATGCACAGTGAATAAAAAAGCCTGTTGGTGGAAAGGTCTACTGTAAAAAAACACAAACCAGGTGCTGATGGCTGATCATTTTATTCCTTAAGGTCATTCTTTTGGTCATTTCCACATACCTGGGAGCTCATGGGTTAAGTCAGTGATGGTAGAAGAATTTGCAATGTAGTCGCTTACAGCAGAGTCTCATCTCCTTATGAAAGAGGCTGAATTTGGCCCTCGATTTTGAAGGACTGGCTTGAAGCTAAATATGCCTCAGAATTAGTAACACATTTTCTGATCACCATGGCTCCTGCATCGGAACAAGCTCAGTTGCCCCTGGAGGTGAGAATGTAGGAAGTAAATTAAAGCAATCTTTTGCCATTACACTCGCGTGTACATCTAGATTAATTGTAGGAACCAGCAGGGCTTTGCTGTGTGGATGCTCTCAGCAGGGCTGCCAACCTAACCCATGGCTGCTGCCATAGGGAGAAAAGGCTGTCAGAAAAGAGGGTGAAATTGCACAAAAGGGGAAACRCACCTCAATGTGGCTTGAATTAACGCTAATTAAAAATAAGCAATAGGCTGCAGGAGGGAGACGGCAGTGTTAATCAGCATAATATAAGGCAGAGGGGCTGGAAACGCTCTGCTAGGATCCGTGCCTGTATAGCTCAGTTTGTTTACAACAAACAAAATCTTCTCAGCTACTCTTACYGTAGCCATAGCAACAGTATTGAGGTTACATCTATCAACAAAGAGAGCAAAACAAAGATAAGGCTGGTGTTTAATAAAGATGAGCCGCGATAATTATATGCCGGGCGGTAGAGGGCTGCGAAAGGAATAGCCTGCGCCCCCCAAAGTGGGTGACATTCATTCAGCAACACCGGGAAAGGCTATAAACCTGTGACATCGGTGTCACCATTCCCCTCGTAGGTAGATAAAAGGGTCTGAACGTGTTGCCATTCCCTTTAAATATTACRCAGCAATGCAAACTCCTGGCCCACTGATTTATTCAGTGGATAAGGTATGGGTGCTGCAGTGACATTTGAGGTAGAAGAGAAAAAAAGAGAGCGCTGGGGTTCATAAGCAGGCTGCATCCAACTGGAAGAAATCATATATCAAAAAGAAGGAGCATTTTTACCACTTTGGAGGGATGCCAAATGCTACTGTGTTTTCTCTGCACATCTGTTCTCTGCGCTACCTCCAATTCCTTATGCACTTTACTGTGGAACCCAATGTCYATGTGGTCCTCCGTGAAGAGGGCACGTGTGGTTCTGTATCCTGGAGCTAAAGTCAATCTGCCAGCAGAACTGGAGCACCGTGAGCCTTGAGTTGAGCACCTACATGTAAAAGCTGGAGACGTGCTGAAAAGGCTGTGTGCTCCAGAAAGGGAAGTGAGAGTAGGACGTGGAAGAATACRTGTTTATAGCTGACCTAGGAAGTCCCTGCTCCTTTCAGTTGTGCCCAACGTGTTGGTTGTGTCTAATCTGAGAGAAGGCCTCACAAGGGACTGTGACGGCAGAGGTAAATTGCAGTGCTGTATTTTGTAGTAGGACATTTGTAGTCAGTGCAACAAGTGAAAAAAAATCATGTAGCAAATTCTCCGAGTGCAAAAAAAGTTTAAATCATTTAAAACATTAGTGTTTGATGGAATTATTCTAGTGGCATACCTCCCTGCCCCAAATAGGTCTGGTATTTGGACACTTGGCCTCCACACAGCTTTTCAGACAGTCCTGTGTCACATCTAACAGCACTAAGCAGAGGTCCTCAATGCTACAGGGCATATGAAATGTAATATAAATACAGCCACCCATGCTTAGACAGCTGAATTATTCTTTCAGGAAATAAAAATCTGTGTTAGAAATTAAAGTAATGAGAGAATTTAAAATAGGTCATTTAAGAGTACTTGAGACATCTAAAATTTAGGGACTTGCTCTAAGAAGTCAGTTGTCTAGATGCCCTCTTTAACAAATAGAGAGAGGCTGGCACCTCCAAAAAAAAAAAAGATTCATCACCTCCAAAGATAGATGTCTTCCAAGATGAATAGTCTTCTGGATTTTTTTCTGCTGAGCAGAGAGAAAGCTYAAATGACTCACTTAGAAACGACATATCCCTCTTAGGTGGTTTGATTTTAGAGGAGATAACATTTTAAGTGTACCAGTAATGCCTCGTAGTGATTCCATAATCTTATTTGGTAACAGATTTACTTTTCGGAAATAGCTAGAGTTGTTGTCTGTGACCTCCTCCTTCCTGTCTTTTCTTCAACAATGAAAGCTAGAAGTTATGTCATTGAATGAGGCAAAGCCTGAGATCAAGCTCTGCTGTTGAGGTCAAGTGACACAGTTAGCATTTTGCTTTGCATCTGATCTGTGCTYTGTGCAGTAATGTTGTAAAACCTTAAAAGGAATTATGATTTATTTTAATGTGTTTTTCTCAGTTTGAGGTTTCTGATGGTGTGAGGCTCAATAGCTGCAGACTCTAAGGGAATTTTTTCTTCACATGAAGCAGTGTTTGTCTTGCAGTCTTTCTGTGTGGTCTCTGAAAAGGGTCTCTGAAATTATTACTTTTTCTGAGAACTTTAAGAGGACTGTGTAAGACAATGGACAACAAATATATCTTTGCCTGGACTCGTCCAGGAAATATCTCAAAGTGTATATAAATRTTGCAGAATTCCAGTACAGACATAGAGAAAGCATCCCAAGTTCAGTGATATAGCAATTTTTCTTCTGGCTCAGGTTTTCTGTAGACTTAAATGAAGCAGGAGAAGCAAATATGCTACAACCATTTAAGCGGTGCATACATACCTATAGATATGTGCCTTGGGGAAAAAAAAGAAATAAGCATGAAAATGTATTTTATGGCACAGCTACCTGGCAGAAAATGGAAGTAGAAGCAAAGCTCAGCAAGAGTAGTTAATCAGACAATGGAAAAACCCTCTGAGCATTTAGAAAATATTTTCAAATTATATAATGAAGTGCAGTGACTCAGRAAGTTGACAAGCAAGATGCCTTTCTCTTTCAAATCTGGCTTAAGGCAAACCCAGATTTACCATYTGAAATTAGTAAATGTGAAATTCTTGAAGTGGCCTCAGCCATAATTGCCCTACCCTTTGGGAATTACCTCAAAATTGCATTTGGAATTGTGTCCAGTAAATCCTCATCTGGGAAGGTGAAGATTGGTGGACAGATTTCTGTGTTCCTATCTGCCCAGGTATGTGAAATACTGCAAATCTTCATTGCACTCCAGAGTGGCACCACATKGTGATGGAAAATCCCAGTGGCAGGATTCACCTCATCTGCCCTAGCCACATGACTTCACATATACTTATCTTTCCCCATTTACTGGAGACAAATCTAGGTGCTTCTTTTAGGAGTATTCTCTCACTTGGCCCGTAAAATTGAAACCTCTATTGTGCATCTCTGCTTGGCAAAATGGAGACTGCGTAATATTTTTTAAACGACTTCTTTCTTTAGGGTTTTTTTTAACACATATCCTTTCTTCAGAAACAAACCAACACAAGAAAACTTACTATGCAATTTACTGCATATTCTTTATTGGTAAGGCTGTAAGACAGACATGAGATTCCTACATGTGGAAATGTCTTATGGCAAGATTATCATCTCTTTTACAAGGTATCTCAAATATCCCAAATATCTTAAAATATGTTCTAAAATATTTTGGATTCTTTTCCAATCATGATTCAGAGAGGAGGTTGATGAATTTCCACAAAATGCACATGTCTCCTCCAGGTATTTCATTGCTTTCTAAACTAAAGTATTTGCAAACACTTTTTTAAAAAGAAAAGCCTCTCCAGAAAAAGGTTCCTATTGTGCATAAAAACTGCCAGAGATATTTTTATGCCCTCATGAAAGAATTTGGCCCACTAAACAAAAAAGATGTAAATAATTTACCAAAAGGAATATGGAATAATTTATAAAACAAAGAAAGTAAAACAAAAAGTTTTGTTTAGAATAAGAAGTCATGAAGGTTCACCATGTTAATGAARGTTAGGGAAACCTCTGTCACATAGGAGAGATCATGTTGGTCCTCCTTCTGGAACGACATAAGCCGCTGAAATCCTTTACAACATTCTGCCCTCCTGGTAGTCCTGAGTTTGCCCCTGAAATTTGGTGATTGAGTTCATGGAAGCACTTCAACTATCTTACCAGATGGCCAGGAAAAAAAGAAAAATCTTCAAAAAAGTAATGGAAAATTTAGGCTGAAACCAAGGCTAAGTGAGATCTATGAGATTGTAGACTGATCTCTAGAGAGAAATGGAAGCTGTTGCATGAGTCATTTGAAAGTGGACTGTAAAAAGTACTGGAAAATATACCATAGGGAGTAATCTTGCATCAGATGAGGGATAATGTAAGTGATTTACACTAACAGGTCTTTTCCATCTTTAATTTGGATGAATCTATGATCTCTAGCAAAACAGGCTTGTTTCCTCAGTTTAATATACCACAATCTGGAAGAGGACAGAAGGGTTTGGGGACGTGATCTTTGATACAGGCCAGCAAATGTCAGAAATCGAGCTGCCAACACACAATACCATTTTGTCACTGCCACTGTTCCACACATGAAGACAGCCCAAGGATTTTGGATGCTAGGCCACTATGAGGGGGCTCTTTTGCCTTTTTTCCCTTATTGAGTAGAATTGCAGGCCACGTGAGCAAAGTACAATTCAGCACAGCAAATTCATTCACATTATTCACATTCTGTAATGCATATTTCCATTTAATTTCTCCAGCACATCTGTTTGCTAATGCAATGTCATCTGCATTGTATACGAGAATATTCAAAGGTACTTGGATTCACTGTTTTTGCCTTAAGTGTGCACATTCCCTACCTTCTTCACAAAAGCTGGGAATCACCACCTGTGGGTTTTGTGGGTTTCTTTTTTAAAACAAACAAACAAACAAACAAATCAGGCTGAATCACTGGAGAGCTCCGTTATTCTAAACAATTTATGAGACAGTCTGCCTCACTGTATTTCCCTGTAGAAGGGATTGGGCTGATTTTATAAATGATTTATTACTGTTTCCTTCTGTAGGCACCAATAGACTAGACAGAAAAATCAAAATAAATTGAACGCAAAGCAATCAGGGTTTTTTTCCTTTATAGTGGCACAACATGCTCACACATCCATATTCATACACTAAATATTATTAACGTTTGAGGATATCTATTTGGTTTATGAAACAGACGCTATGAAATTCTTCTAATAAATAACAACACTGGTTGGAGCAACATTAATTGAGAATATAAAAAGTGGTATGGAAGGAAAGATTTATAGCTCCCTGTGGAGACAAGCTGACTTGATTGTTCAGCAACCCAAGAGCTGATTAGGACCAGGTGACTTTCCTTTTCTTTCTTGGAAATTCTTTTCTGACTTGTTTGGAGAATTTGCAGCAAGTAGTAAATTCTAATTTCCTTTTGATTTGGCTGCAGGTTGAGAGCAGTATTTCATTGCCACCAATAAACAAAAAAAATCACAAAAAAACCCAAAAGAAATTAAAAAAGGCAAATTACAAGTCAGGTCAGTCCAGTCCATTTACATACAGTTTATATACATAATGTAAAWATATATTTATACATATACACAGRTASACATATATGTGTGTACATACATATATCTATCAAAACATCATTCCAAAGCCAAGCAAAATAACAAAAAATATTTTTGTCTTACAGCAATTTTGCCAAAAATACCAAGAAAGTTCAATTGGCAATTAGCTRACCAATTCATATACCAACCTGATTATACTTTAGCAGTAACTTGAAGAATTACTTTTGAGCTAGTTTAGACCCATCTACMAAGCCTACTGATTTTAAAAATAGGGAATCATGTGTTAAATCTAAGAAATGCTGTTAACAAACTACAAATACTTTGAATATCAATTCCAATTGATGCAGTTTTTTAAATAATATTCATAATATTCATATTGTYATACTTTTTGTTGAAAATACTTTAACACAAGGAGATGACCTAGAGTGGACCACAGATCACTTATATAACGTCCATTTATAGAAGACAACAGCAACTTGSTAATATAGAGTCATGTCTCCATCAACTGATCAGAAGTGTATTATTATGATTTGGTTTATATGACTTGGTTTGTGCTCTCATTGAGCAAAAAGCCACAAAACCATTTTAATTTTACAGAGACAAATTAAAGAGTCAAGCATCTTCATTACGGTGCAGCTGTCATAAAAACTGAGATAGAAAACAGAAGTAAAAATATCTTCAAATCACATCCATATTGGCATTTCACAACTGCAAGCCTGATTGTATTGTTAATTAATTCTCTAAATGCACAATAAGCCAAAGAGACAATTTATAAAGCACACTTGTCATTTAATTAGTAAATTAACTTTTTATCTCAAATGTTTCTCCATTTAATTAGTAGGTACTGAAGGCCAAGATCACACCAGCTGGAGTTTATAGAATGAAAAAATTATTTCATTTATCTAGTCAACAACTTTTTTCAGTGGTCTGTGAATTTTCTTCTATCTGTCTATTTATGCTTTGCTTTTATRAAACAGAATATGGAAATAAAGTTTTAAAGATGCCTTTGTACTTGATATTGTAATTTACAGGATSAAATTGTAATTATTCATTCACTCAGTTTTACTTAATTTTATTCGTCTTTTGAACTGCCTTCTTAAAGAATTGCTTATATGAATTCACTTAAATATGCAAGTATTTCTTRGATTAAATTAAGGGTGATCTGAAATTACTCATCAAGARTAACATTTTATTTATATGATGACRTCTAYACAGCACATACAGAAATGAAATTGAACTARAAAGGACTGCCTCAAGTCACYGTAAACCAGGTKTGGCTTTGTAGTGGTCTACAGCTTYTGTAAATACAGATGAATTCCTAAGGGCCACTCAATCTGATGTCAGATGTGTTAGATGGCCCAGAGATTTTAGATGTTAGCTAATTGCTTTCTTCATACCAGAATCGGGSGTAGAATTGTGTTTTTCTGATTCATATTTCCAACCTTTCAGTTTTGTGTCTTCATTTTTTCTTTCAAAAGACTAAGCAGTTTTCAAACTTCTTTTAAAATAAGCCTGCTAGAGGTGGGAATGGTGGCAGCTTACTCATGCAGGGCATCAACAGCAAACTCTTCCAGGAATGGGCAGTTTTCTCATTCCTCATTTCTCATTTCTCTTCTAGGAATGRGCAGCTGAAATGTTGCAAACCTACATATCTCCTTCATCAGAAGCTTTTCTTAGTCACAAGGCAAGTCAGCTCTATATATCTTTACAGGATGAGAAACGCTCCACACTTGTGTTGAGCTTGTGCCAGAGTATGGGTTTTCAGAATCTCAGGCTTGCTCATAAGCACACACGTCTTGTTTAAGTATCACTTTTGTGTCTAGGTATTTCTGGATGTTGTTCTTAATGACTTTTCACTCCTGCAAAGTGAGGAGGATAGCACTTCCCTGTCTCACTGGGTGCGGTGCTTCAAGTGCTCTGGAGAGATACTAACGGAAGGAGGATATATCCCTTTAAGTGTTTTAGGTAGAACTTATTGGAAAATGTTACATTTTACATGTACAGTAGTRGAATATTGCCTCCTCTGACTCTTTTTACTTTCTGAAGAAAAAAATTGTATTTTGGTCTTAATATTGTCTAGGAACACCTGCTTGAGAAGGATCTGCAGATTATGATGAGCTGACCTTAAAAGTTGATTTCCTCAGTTATGATTCACAGTTTAAGCAAAAACAAAAATGCACTCTGTGCAAGAAAGCGTGGGTTTTGAATCACTCAAAAAAAGTAGAGATAGGAAAGAAATTGGTTGTCTAAAGAGAAAAGCTTTGCTAACTTATGCCTTCCAATTCAACAGCAAGGAGGTTTTATCATATGAAGCCATGACTGTTAGGTTGTTTTATGATGGATTCTTTCCCATATAGGAAAAGAAAAATGACATTCTRTTCTTTAATGGATATTGACAAAGTCAAGGATTATTGCTCTTAAAAGTCAAAACTGCCTTAAAAGAAAAGTCTTCAGCTAATATATTCAAGCCAAACAAACAGGAAAATAAATATTTACAAGCCTAAGGCAATCAGACAGAATGCAAAACCTCACATCAGATTGATTGGCCCAGATCTACATATAGAGAAAATGTATTTAAAAATGCTGTAAGTCAAGCTGCATCAGTGTTTTAAGTCTGTTGAAGAACTGAAATTGGTAATACGTTCATCTCTACACACAGAGGCAAACAGAGAACACTCAGGATGCATTGTAGATGGCCTTCTTGAGAWGACTTGGAAATCAAAGGTACTGCTCCACATCTACCTTCTAGTAATTTAGAGTTCTGCTTAGAGGTGGGTCTTGCACATTACAGTTTCTGTGAGGTAAATTGCACTTTTGTCTCTAAATGGAAGCTGGAGGGACTGTCCAGGCTCAGACTYGGAGCCTTATACTCAGTTTGGAGCTCTGCCTAGATGCCCTCTATATATACAACCTGCCACATAGGCCCACAGTGGAAATCCTACTTCTATATTATTCTGCACTATTATTCAGTTACATCTTTATTTTTATGTATTTTTTCATGTATGATCTTTTTAATTGTACCATATTATGTTCATTTTGCTTTGTTTCATTTTTATTTATATACTTTTTTTTTCTTTTTGCTTATGCTCAGTCAATACCTTTGTGTTCTGTTGAAAACCTTGAAAAACTTGTTACCTGTCCTGACTGCCTCACACCATCTGAAAGAAGACTGTTAGACCAAAGAAAGCACAGCAAGAAGAAGCCTCAAGAGTAAGGAGTGTTAAATGCTGCGAGGGAGGGTGATAGCAAGCGGGGAATGGGCCATATSGCCAATCAGTCTTCAGTGAAGAAGAGGACTGGAAATGCAGAGAATTTCGGAGACTTCAGAAACAGGACTATACCCAGGGATCTGTGGTATATGTCCATCGTGTGCATTTTGTTGCAGTAGAAGAGGGCTCAAAAGCTCCGAGGAAAACCTGGATGGAGAAGGAAGACTTGACCTGAAGGACTCCATCCTTGAGGATAGGGATCTCTTTTCAGGCTGTTCGCATCCGAGATTTATTTGTTTAGAAAAGCTACTTCATCTCTGGTATAAAGTCTAGAAGAAGAGATGTAATCAAAGGACTTCAGAGTTCTTGATTTTCTTGCTTAAGGGAAAAGTGGAGCAGTCCCAGCTCAGTAATTTGGTCAGTTGCATCTGTGAARGAGAAAGCTGGCCAACCAAAAGAAAGGGAGAGAGTTGCCAGTTACTAAAATAGTACCTAAATCCACCTCATAAGACCATAGTCCGGCTAAGGTTTCCTGAGCAAAAGAAGTTCAAGTAAACAYAGAAACTTTTACTCAGCAGTGTAGGAAGTCAATACTCCAACCTCAAACTTTGTTTGTCCTATAGAATTGGGGGCTTTTTTTTWTAAAGCAATATCCAAACAAAAAATTAAATAATGTTAGTACAGGACATAGAAATAATTGAATTACATATCAAATACATAATCTTGCTTCCATAGGATTTTCTTAAAAGCATGAAACCTAATAACTGAATTTATGTTCTAGATAGTTTACATGTAGATTTGCAAATAGGGACCAAGAAGTAATTGAATATCAGGAACTGAAAAAGGATGAAGTTGGAATTCTGTTGCCTAAATCAAAAACAGTACAAAAAGGAGGACCTTTGCTCAGATGCACYATGCAGCTATCAGACTCCAAAATCCTTTATGGATGAAGGGCTTGGATATTACAAAATCTATATAACCTAAATTTATGATACCATCTGCATAGTATGTTGGTGAATAGCTGGGAAACAACTGGATATCTTCCTACGTATAGTTCTGGGTGTAAAATTAGGAGTAAAATTGCTACTCACAATGTAAACTATTATGCATGCTTAGTAATGGTAGAACAGAGATGAATGCAAATGGWCTGTTTTTATTTTTAATTTTCATAAATTCTGATTCTGTTTTTTTTATACTCTGATTCTATTTTTTGTCTTATATATTTTTAATCTGAAAATTTTCAGATTCTTTTTTATTTACCCATGATTTTACCTAATCCATTCTAATTATCACATAAAGGGAAACTATGTGCTTAAACTGGTACCTGCTTATCTCATTAAAGGGAGTTGYGTTCTTTTCAACATCTCAGCACACAAAATAAAACATTACTTGATGATCTGAGAGTTAGCTCTATGAGAAAAACAATATGTCTGATGCATTATGTGTTCAGAACTGCTTTATCTGAGCAGYTGGCAGAGCCAAAGTAGATTCTGTAAAAAATTGCCTTCTATCTCTGATTATGAGAAGCCTGAATGATGTGTTCCTTGCTACCTTTTGGAAAACAATCCAGATCTTCATAAACTGTGGATTCCTCTTTTCAGAATAATCCCATTTCCCATCCTGTGATTCCTTACAACATCAGTGACTCCCAAAGCTCTGCATRGATCATCATGTGCGCTCTGAAACGCTGAAATATATTCCCTCTCAAGAAGGACAAGAATGCCCTCTTTAGATCATTGATTTTGTGTAAAATGACCAAATTTAATAGAAATGCATACTTTCAGTGTTTGAAATCCTACATGCTTCAMAGTGTATTGGAGAAAGAAAACTCCAAAACAATTACATATCTCTATTATTAACCTAGTTATCAGTATCCCAAGATGGATACTGACATCACTAAACAAACAGGTGCTAAAGTATGCAATCTGCTGGACTAAGGACTTGTCYTGTTCAAATTGCATACACTCTTCAGGGAACCAATGTGCATACAGAAGCTCTTTAACTCTGAATTACAAAAGAAACTGAGCATTCATTATATCAAAATTACCTTCCTTAAAGAGATCTCCACTAGTGTTGGTGGAGGTGATCTACAGATCACTGAAGACTGAGATAAGCCTAGCTCACRTCAGAGCAGTTCCTAGAGATTGATTAGAGCTTGACATGTTGAACATTTGCCAGGATTTGATTTGTTTAAGGACCCCAAATAATAAAKTTCTGTGAGTTCTTCTACAAGACCTATTTGACTAGCTTTTTTTTCTTTTTCAAAAAGAAATTTTATGTCCAACAGAGAGAGATTTCCCTCCAAGTCTAGTCCCATTAGTATTAGTCATATTCCTGTGTCATTAATAGTTTGTATTTTCTCCATAAGGAAGGAGATAATTATCTTGATGTATCAGTTAAGTCTTTCTTCTTGTGACTACTCCATCTGTACATGTTTAGTCCATCAGCCCCTTTCACAGATTATATTATATTCAAACTTTTCTACATTTCCTCAGTGACTTGTATGAGAGTAAAAAAGATTTTAAGAAAACTCAATTTTCTATATACTGACTGCTTTCCATTTTTTTTCCATTTTCCTACATTTCTTTCTCTAACAAGTTTTTGATTAAAATCTTTTCATCAGAGCAAGAAGTTGTAATTCATCAAAAACAATATTAATTGTGATGCACTGCAGTCTTGTCATTTGGGCCTCTTTACTCCAAGGTCTATACAAGAAATTATTTCCTGTGCAAAGAAGTTGCAACAAAAAGAGAGACTGAAGAAGAAGGGACCRTGGAGATTTCCTGTGCATCAGCCTTTGGTCAGAGTCGGATGCTGTGTTCAGGCTTCCTGAACTTCAGCTCTATTGCTACACCGTGCAAGCCACTCCACTGCATATAATACTAATAGGGAAGATTTCTGTTTAAGGGACAGTAACCATGCTACGGGATATTTTAACTATGGCCTGATGTCCAGGGGTGCTAGCCTATGGATGTTTGTCATCTGGAAAAGTCCAGACACTTTTATTTGTGTGTTTATGTTAACTATGAGCACAAAAAGAAAGAAACAAATAAAAATGAAACATTTCTTTAACTTTTTAGTTTCTCTCTGTGTATGTAACAATTTGCATTAAACAAAGGTAGCATGCTTGTCCATAAATGTGGGTTAAAATATTGATTCTCAACTCTCATACCATTTTTAGGGATATATATGTGTTATACAACACTCTTGTACATGCCAATTATGAAGTGCTYTAGGGCTCCTTGGAATGAAAAATATTATGTGAATTTAGGAAATTACAATCATTAGACTTTAAACTTYGATATTTTACTTTTTAAGAAAACTGTCTTTCAGTGTAATAAGTGTAGTAACAATTAATGAAATGATTAGTGGCAGCAAAGGAATGCAAAATGTATTTTGTGTCTAGTGGTCTAGCACTATGTGCCTRCAAACAAACAGGAAGGTCTGAGTAGTCTGTTCTACTACTCTTAGTCCAGTCACCAGAGGCTGAGAAAGATTCATAGAGTATTTTTACCTTCTTCTGAAGAGAGATTGTAACTGTGTTGTACACCCTTTGCCTTGGACATGAAAATGTATGTGACATAGTTTTCCACTTCCATGCATGGAAGTACTATAGGACGTCTGTATTGTCCATTTCTAAGTGGTTAGTATAGAGGGAGTGGGGATCTAGAATTTACCTGCATAAGAACAAGGTATGTAAAAAACAATTTGAAGACACAGATTAAAAGGAATTTCCCTATGCAGGTAGAAATGGTAAACTGCCCAACTACAGAACAGGGAGTAACTCGGGACTATGTAGCTCTGCTATAGCAAACCATTATTTATTATTAAGGATAAAAAAAAAAAATTCCAGATGTTGTGAAAGAGACATCTGATCGTTTTAAAGTATAAATGGACATGACATCTGTAATACAAGTAATTATTCTACTCTAAAACGTTAGTCTATGCTGCTAGAGTATCAAACAGAACTATTCAATGAAGCTTCAATATGATGATCCAAGGTCATGACCTCGTAAAACTCCTCTCCAGATCCATAGTTTGTGGTCTCATGTTAATTGCACTTTATGTGCATTCAACCTCTCTTTTGTATATTTAGATTATCTCCTATTGGTTTGCTGCAAAAGCTCAGCTAATGTGTTTTGCAAGGTATTTTTTTACAGAACTTTTCCATTCTGCAACATCTTGGCTACCCTTTCTTTTAAAGCTTTGTTATAAAATTTACCAATATGTCTTCCAGATTTTGGAATTAATGAGCTCATGTACAGCAGAGCAATTTCAGTTTCTTGATGCAGCCAAAATATCTATTTAACTTAAACTTAAGGTACTTAGCAAAGGAAGTCAAACAAGTATAGGGGGCCTAGAGATTAACTTAGGCCTTAACTCTTGGGGGCACCCCAAAGCAAAGCAATCAAGTTCGATGCAAAAAAAGATTTTAAGATTTCACTTCTTCCTTTCTAAAACAAATGTTATATTTATACTTGTATGTGTGTATGTAAAAACACGTCATGGCACATGAACATGAATAAACAGAACTTACTTAGTTAAAAATGTTTGGCGTTGGGCCTTGTTCATTATGTATGATCAGAGGTGCATGAGTTTGTTAAACTCAACACCCTTCGTGCTTTACTTTTTTTCCTGTAGTTTGATATATGTTTGTGAAAAGGGAGGAATATGGTTATCAGAATTTTCTTCCTAACTTCCACTGGAATAAAAAAAAAAAAAGGCCAAGGAAGGAAGCAAAGCACTTGATCATATTTTCCCTTTGGAAATAAAATGTTATTAATATTAATATAATATCTTCTTGTTAGTTCTTTTCTAAAATGTTCCCCCTTAGGTATATATCAGAACTGAAGCTTTGCAGCTCCTGCTTGTCAGTTACAGCTGAATATCTCTGCTGGTTTCCCATTGGGCTCCTCACATAAATTATTATTTTATAACTGTGTGTGTATATATTTATGTAGGGTTTTGGTGTGTGCATGTGTGCATGCACTTTTTTTCTTATAAAAAACATAAGAAGGAAATGGGATATGAAGAAGAATATACATTAATAGATTATAAGGGCTGGAGTAATTATGGGGTTTTTTTCTTTTTATATATTTTAATCTTGCTTGCAGATACTTTACTCCCTCAGTAACTGTCTTATGTGTTAAATTCTCACGTGTTTTCTAAAAAGCATGGGTAAAATTCCCTTCCTCTTGCAGTCATTGAGAGCATGTCTCTGTTAATAGTTCCCCAGAAGAGTCTCGAAATGTTCTCAGAACCTCATAGACGATGAATATAATATTTCAACCTCCAAATTGTAGCTGCTTTTTTCTGCTACTATAAGCCGAGCACACTGAAAATCTATCAAAGTAGTTGGAATCTGGGACTTTGACTAAATTTTTTCTTTCTCCTAAAAAATAAGTATTTCATTGCTAGTTGATTACTGCAGAAAAAAAAAAAAAAAAAAAAAAAAAAAAAAAAAAAAAAAAAAAAAAAAAAAAAAAAAAAAAAAAAAAACAAAAAAAAAAACCAAAAAGCCCATTAGAAAGACTGGAAAACAAAAACAAGAACAAAAAACAACTCCTGAATCAAGATGAAAAAAAATTACTTTTACTAGAGTGAAAAAATAGTGATTTTCTAATCAGAACTAACTATAGAAAAGATGCTCTTTTGAAGCTATCTAAAACTGTATTTCTTTTCTTGCGATAACAATATGCACCGTCATGAGATAATATACAATTCATTTCACAAATCTGAAAGATTTTGGATATGGCAAAGCTTTTGTATTCAGAACCTGCCTGTAATATGAGCTATATTATTTACATTCCGCTATAGTTTGTAGAATAAATAATTCATCACAAATACCCTAATGAGCAGTCTTCTCATTCCAAGCACTTTTATTGTTGTTGTTGTTGTTGTTTTTAATCTTCTTCTTTTACTTTAGATCCTTGAGACTTTAAAGTATCTTAATCTGGTAAACAATAAAGGCTTTAAACTAGTGTGTAGGAGAAACAATAATTATCTGAGTCCATTAAAGTGAAAGAGGTCTTTAATGTTATATGAGTCTCTCATATTTTACCTTAGGATGTTCCCTTGTCTTGCAAGAAACAGGACCATGAGGGAGGCTGCAGAACAGCTTTTAGGGAATGACTAAAAGGAACGGTCAAAAGTCTTCCCTCTTTCCCTTTCTCCTGCAGCATATTGTCACTTCTGCAGCTTACTCACATTCACTGGTCTTTCCAAGTAGTTGAGGCAGATCTGAGTTATTATAATTGGTTAAAAATATCAATTTCAAAAAACTTGATAAATTCTACGTAGACTGGACCTTGCCAGAGCAGTCCTCAACTGGGTCTTCTATAGAGTAGGGAATACAATTAGACTTTCTTTCTGGAGTGTGTATGGCATATTTTCGATGGTCTACCGCTGTCATGTTGTTCAAGAACATCTCACATACATAAAATCGCTGTAAATCTCCTGATGGTTTGTGCAGTCTGTGTCATTGTTTCCATTCCAGGATCAAGATTTTGATTCACAGTGTATGCAAGGCTTCCTGCAGGGACTTGTTGGCCTCTTGTATATGGGTTTTCCAACGGATTTGGAGAAAAGCTACATTAAGCTTGACATTTAGTGCAAAGCATAGGCGGAAATTAACCTTGCGACTCTAATTGAGGTAGGAAAGCAATTCTATAACGAAATCTAACATGCATCTTGATTGTAATCACGAAATGGAAAAAGGAAATAAAAAAAGAAAAAGATGATACCATTTGATATTTAATAAAAAGCAACATGTACAGCTTTAGGTAGGTAATTTCCTTGGGTGGCATTAAAATGAAATGCAAAGCATATAAAAACAAAAAATCTATTCAAGTGCCTTATGGAATCATAAATTGCAGTGACATTACAATGAGAACAACATGATTTGCCCAGTCAAAAGCAATTATGTTAGAGGAAAGGGGGAAAATAGGAAAGCTATGGTCATCATAAACATTGTCAGCCCAAATCTGTATCTCTGTGCCTTTTAAGCCAACTTGCCTTGCTATTTCACTTGCATCTCAAAAAAAATTATTTTTTTTCTCAATGAAATGGGCCTACAAGCTCTGTAGAGTTGAACTTTCTGTCCAGTTTATCATTTTAAGTGCTCATGTTCAAAGGTTATTTTACTATTTTTTCTTTTATTTCACCCCTGAAATGTTTCTGTTGGTTACTATGTGCCATACTGCAGACACAGGCGCAAATGCATAATGAACTGCTCTAATCTGAGGAGCATGTTAACCTTCAAACTAATAAAAAGGCATATTTGTCTTTTATGCACATCAGATATACCATGTGTTGCATTTCTTCCTGTCCTGCTTTTTATTTTATTGTTTTTTCCCTGTGGCCAAATTTTAATTAAACTTATAATTAACAGGGCAAGACATCTTTATCCCTTTCAGCATGATTTCTTCTGATAAGTCACAGTCCTGAAATGTGCTGCACACCTTTAATTGGCAGTCACTGAAACTTCAGGGTGCTCAGCCATTCACAGAAGTGCTCAGCACCTTCAAATTACTGGTAAATAATCAAGGCTTGCAGAAGTCAAAAAGTCAAATGCTGGGGCCACCTGCTCACAGCATGAAGGGGTGAGATACCACATTTAGAAAAAACTGCAGGCTTTTTGGATGAAAACGCAAGATGGAATGTGCTTTGCTACAAAAATTATTATGGGAAGTACACTGTCCTTTTGTGCAAGGCCAACACTTCCAGCATCTGCTACRCACCAACACATGCCAATATGTTCAAACACTGAGCAGTATTTTGTTTTCAGAGGCAGTCGGATGCAACAACTGGGATAAGACCTGATGTGCCAGACTGAAGGAAGGAGGGAAATGGGAG